>JAHUTJ010042001.1:0-23562 GCA_036250325.1 Characodon lateralis
TATATAAAATAGAATGCTTTTTGAGTAAGAATTCATCCAGAAAGTTACATAATGTAAATACTGAAAGTACATGTATATAAAGATATAGCAATGTACTGAACAAGGTAATGAAAGCATAGGTTTCCCAATGAAAGCATAGTTTTCCTAAACTTCTCAGCTGTACCGACCAGGCAGCCATATTTCACGTGTTCTAAGCCTGATAGGAGACCAGCATATTTAAATCTTACTTTGACATTTGCAAGGCAGAGTTACATCACAAGTATATCTGAGAACAGCTTGACAGCTTACTTGGGAACAGCTTGACAGACTCGTGCTCGGTGTCGTCACTTTAACATTGGGCATTACGTTTTTTTAGCACTTGTTTCCTTGTTATACTTGTTTTATTCTAGTCAAAACATAGACAAACATAGACACAACTTTCCTGCTTGCATCAGAAATGTTATGTTTACTCTGACAGAACGTGCAAAAAAAAACAAATAAAAAATGTCACTTTCCACTTTCAAAGCTTGCTGCAGAATTCTACGTAGACTATAATATGAGTCCCTTTTACGCTGAAAATAGCTTATCACACGTAGTCTTACTGACTATGGTAATCATCCCAAATTCGTTTAACTGGAGTTCTAGATATCCCTCCCCAATTTCAGGCACCTAGTTAAATGTATACTCCTGGTTCCTAAAACATCTAAGATCGAGAGAGAAACTCCTGCAGTTGACAAATACCACCAATATATATTTGTCTTGCACAGTGGCAGATGCTGGTCTTTCAAGGAGGGGAAGCTCAATTTCAAGCTTGCTGATTCGCTCATTTCGCTGATGCCTACACAATTTGTAGGCATCAAAAAGCTTCTGGCATAATTCTGGCTGGATAGATGACCGCACTTTTGGTAGAATAGATTAAGGTAGTTCAAAGTTATTGATTTTCTTGCATAAACTTGACTTTTAAGTTTAGTCCACACATTTTCAATAAGTTGGGGTCAGGGCTTTGGAAAGGTAATTTTAGAAGCTGTCTGATTTTGCCCTCTCCATACAAGCATTAATAGGCTTTTGGTTGGAGATAATGTTGAACACCTTAGCAGGTGGCCTCCCCCTCTTGATTTTTCCATATCCTTTGTGGAATGTACCAACACAATCTCAACACAATCCCACAGCATGATGCTGCCACCACTATGTTTGACAGCTGGTGAGGGGTCCACCTTTAGTCTTCCAAACATACTTCTTGCCATTGTATCCAACTTTACTTTTCTCCCGAAGGCATTTGGCTTTTCCATATGGGAAGCTGTAAAATTCATTTCCGCTTAGACATGGATTTTGGAGCAGCAACTTCTTTCTTGATCACCTATCAGTACACAATCATTGCATGAGTGTGGTAAAGTCCAAATACTGTAATTACAGCAAATACCAAATGATTAACATGACAAAATATAATCTGGCCTTTTCACCTTTTTTAGAGAAAAACAAGTTTTCTGATGCATCAGTATCTTTCTACATAGCCATTTAAATTAAAATATTTGAACATTCTTTTCCTGGGGGCAAGTGTACTCTTACTTTGCCCAAGAATCCAGTTATGCAGGAGAAGTGGGTGACATTGTTGAAACTTTTATATGGCCTGATGATATCTCTGGATTGCATTATCAAATTAATAAATAAATGCACCCTCCTCCTCCTGCATGGTTCTACCTATGCTGATTGGCTCCAGGTGCAAATCCAGTGTTTTTACTCAGTGCCTGATCCAAATGAACGATAATGTCTTAGATACTGAGACATTGATACTGATATTGCTGTCTGCAGCCTGTTTTAAGTTCCCCCATCCTATTCTTGTTTATACACTGCTAAAGAAATTAGAGGAACACTTTGAAAACACATCAGATTTCAGCTGACAAACAAATCATGCTTGATGTCCATACTGATATGGAATGGATGATGCATTGGAAACAAAAGAATGCCACATCATTTGATGAAAATGAAAATTATCAACCCACGGAAGAGTTCATCCAAAGTCAACAGCAGGATAGTGATGTGCCATCCTGGTGGAGTTGGACTGCCTGTGCAACCGCTGTAGGGTCCCAGTATTGCCTAAAGCTACCAGGAGTGACACTGACCCTGGTCAAATGCAAAACTACTGAAAAGCAGTCAATGAGGGAAAAAATATCTGTGGCCACTACTTGTAAAACCCTTCCTATTTTTGGGGTCGTCTCAGAATTATTTTCATTGCCACAAGTAAAACACACACACAAAAAAAAACCAAAACACATGTACACACATTCATATTTGCACAATTCCTATTATTGCATCTCCTTTACATTCTGGCTGTATTGCGTTTAACTATCACTGTTGGATAGAAACTCTTCTTGAATCTGCTAATTGTTGTGCCTTTAGTGCATCTGTTGTTAATTTCAGCTGACATTGATTAACAATCCCCTCTACTACTTAACTGATATCATACTCTTATTAAAACGTGTCCCTTTAAAGTTTTGAACTGTGTAGTTCACCACCTAAACATCCTAAGCTAATTTCACAGGTCCAACATGAATTAATTCTCATTTATTTATCTAATTTTGTGTGAATTAAAGTTTATAAATATATCTGTAAGTTGTTGAAGTTGCTATTGGTTAGCATTTGTAACAGGGTCTTTGCCAGCTCATTGCAAAAATAAACAGTATTTTATATTGGCTGAATTCCCAAAGCAGCTGCTTTCATTCACATAAGTTAACTGTTTTGTCATCAAGCAAAATGAATTTGAAACTTTGACAAAAGTGCAACCTTTTTTGATTCGGCTTGTAATTGTGGCGATGACTGAGGGAAACGTTAGATGTGGGCTCCTGCTCAAGGATAATAAAATAAGAATCCAAAAACATTTATTTCAGTCTTTATAGATGAAAAGCATGAGCCTCCTTATTTATATGTATATGTTTAAAGCAAAGCTGTTGGCATTATAGTGATCTTTAAATTGAGGGGAGATGCATACATTATTGATATCACATCGAAAATTTAAAGTTGTCCAAAAAGCAAGCTCCACCAAGGAATACATTTATTGATTCTCCTGAAGCTAAATGGAGCTCATAAACCTCTTTAAACATTTTAATATGTATTATTTTGTCATTTTATAGAGATACAACGTGTTTGCAAGTCCTAGGTTTTAATATAATGTATTCTGGGAACACAGCTTTTTGGAGAAATAGGAATGCCTCTGTGTATGCTTACCATATAAAATAATGCTGGTCAGAACTGGAGCAAATTAGAAACTTTGACCTGAATACTGGTAGAATTTTAGATCTTTTCAAAAACTTTTTGCCACAAATAGCAAGTAGCCATTTTTGCGTAGTACAGGCAGACTGGGCTCCCCACAAATTGTTTTTATATACTTGGATAGGGTAAAGGAAAAACTGTAGTTGCCAAACCAACATCTTACAAACAGTAGTTTGGCAATTTAAGTATTCTCTGACGTCCGGACAAATAGCCACTTAATGGTGCGTTCCAGTTGTACTCTGAAACCAGAATGTCCAACTTCAGAGTAGGAAACGTCTGAATTATCAGGCGGAAAGTGGGAGCGACAGGACCCAACTTCCGCCTTCTAGATGGCTGCTACTTGCAACAACAGCGTAAAACTTTGTTGCTGTGACTGTTCTTAGCAGTTCTGCTTTTTTATGTAATGTAGTCACTCATACACATACTACTTTTCAATGTTTATAAGACATGATTTTAACGGTGTTTGTGTGCATGAAATACTGCGTAGAACAGTGTATATAGTTATTGTTTTGAGACTGCTGTTACAGTTGCTAGTAATATGAACAAAAACAAGCAGGAAATTTGAACACCATTAGTAGGAGAAGACGTAAACTCAAGCTCATTTTCAAGCTGGCAGACTTTATCACTACCTTCTTTCTGGGTGGCTTTTTGGTATTGATTTTACATGTCTACATGTCCATGTCAATCTATTAGATCTCCACTACCCTCTCTATATCTATCCCAGTGAGATCTTGGATTCTGAGTCGCCTGAGGTTTCATAGCAAGCACTGGGCAAATGTATCAATTTATATGCTGTGCCGCTTGCACTCAAAAGAAAAGTCCCAAAGAGAAAGATCAATTTTCCAGTTTGAGACCTCGACTTTCATCACCTTACTCTGCCCCTCTCCTTCTCTCTATTCTTTTCTCTTCTTACCCATTTTTCTCCTCCTTGCCCCTCTTTCACCATGTAATTGGAGGAAGATAAGTGAAAAACTGAGAAAAAGTAGCTTTAAGATAGCAAAATGATACAGGGGAGAGGGTTTGTTATTGAGGGAACCAAAAGCAAGTAGATTGAAGATTGTGTGCACAGACATGAGTGAAATAGAAAGAAATAATGAATAAATGGGGTAATTCATTTCAGAGGATATTTTGCACTAATTCCAGAATTATATCAATTGGAAATTTGTTCAGGTAGTTCACAATCTTCTGTTTCTACTCCAGGTTTGGAATCTGATAAAAAACAATTCAACCTACAGCTAGAAATTTAACCTACTGCTAAGTTAGCAGTTTGTGGAAAAACAGATGAAGAATCCTATGAAAAATATCGGCACAAGAGAAAACCCTGAGTTATATGAACAAATAAGATGATTACTTTGTCTACGGAATTTCAATGAGAACTTTAGATGAAATTTTGGGAGCTGCAGGTTGCTTTTAAGGGCAAAAATAACTATCTCATGGATTATTTACATTGTGGACACTGGCTACTCATCACTATGCACTGCTGATATAAACTGTTTATGAGGTAAAGATGAAATGGTAAATCTGAGGTAAAAAACTATTGATGCATCTTATAAGTTGTAGCCCTTCTTGACCAAGTGCCTTTTATTGCTGGTTAATTACCTTACTGGGCCTCTACCAGTGCTTTAAATGTTAAAGTTGGGTTCAGATACACATTGGTAAATATGGTAGACAGATATGTACACATAGATTGCCTAAGGCACAGTTTCCCAGGGAACCGTAGTTGAATTCTAAACTGATGGATTTGGCTCCAGGAAGAAGCAGAATTCACTCAGATTTGACTATTGTTGTGAATATTGTTATACATCATAACCATGTTTTAAGTTATTTGACCTGCAAATCAGCAAAATTTATTTTTTAAGCTTTTCTACATGTGTGTTTGGGCTTTTTGAATAATGCTTTGACTTTGTTTATTGAGAACAAGGATGCAGGTTAGTTTCTGCAAGAATCCAGTGTTTAATCCAGAGGTTTAAATACCATAAAGCTGCAAGGAGTTTCACTGGAACAATTTACCCTTACTGAGGGCTAGCATTCGGCCACCCTCTGAATTCTTCTGGTGCTGGTCATTTCACCCCTTCCCCAATTTGTACCATTGTAGTTTTGGTTGCTTCATATCCTGTTTTAAGGGCCGCAGAACAGACCTTTTTAGATCAACCATGCATCAATTAGAACCCACCACCAGGGAGATGTTTCGCACTCACTTTGACAACCTATGATTTAAAATTGCTTTCAATAATATACCTATAATCTGTAGCGTTATTCCACCTTCAGGTGTGACATTTTTACCTGTGGTTTTTCATTACAGGTCAATCAGACTGTCATTTGAAATTCCTCCTTTTAGTGTTTTGTAGGAGTGAAGTACATCAAAGTACTGGCCTTGTTCCTCAGAGTGATCAGTGGGGAGGAAAATTTCTCCGTGGAGGTTGTGTCTCTATAGAGAAGGCTAAACCGTTTCAATAACTTTAGAACTATTTTTGTAGCTGTAATTCTTGAAAAAATATACTTTGTAAATAAATATGCTGTACGATGCAACTCAGGTTATTTTATTTGGTCAGTATATCTCTCTGGAAGATGCACATTTTTTCAGTTTTTTGTTTTCTTATTAGCTGATCCCCAGCCTTTATAATAACTGCAGATGCTTACAAGCAGTGCTACTTAAACATAAAGAGATTTCCCTTTGTGCATTTGGGGGCTGAAATGATGGGACTAACTGTAAAAGCCCACATTGTACAAGCCCTAATATACCAATTATCATTCTTGTTGTGCTAATTTTCCTTTTCAGAAATATAACCTTTATCTTACCCTTGCTCTTTGCTCTTCACCACTCTAAGACACCACACTTATGCTAAATAAATGGAAATCAGACAGCCACTCACAGTTAGCAAACAACAACTCTTGCATGTAATTTTTGATCCACTCCAGACATAACACTAGGACAATGTAAATTACTCCACTATCTCCAATTTCATTTCAAACGTATATGTATATAAATAATTGGACAAAGAAATTGTTCATGGACTTCAGCTGGTTGGATTCAGTATACTCTTAACCAGATCTCAGCACTGTATTATAGAAAAAAATACCTTCTTACCTTGGACTAGTTAGCATGCAGAACACAGGCCATAGCTCAGTAACGTATTATTAAATGTGAAGAGCAGAAAGAGAATATTTATAGGATTTCTTTGACTTTGTACTTTAATTTTATATTCAAAGCTGATCATGTGCTCTGTGAGATACGCTCTAGTTAGTTTTTTTTACCCCGTGGTGTTAGCATAAATGCCGCCTTGAGCAAGCCTCTCCTTTAGCACAAAATAAATCCTTTATACACAATATTGGTTTCATAAAAGATGAGATTAGAAGAGACATTAACTATATTAAAAAAAAATAAAATAAAATCTTAGTTTCAGTGGCATTCATCATCTTTGTTTTTTTTATTTGTTTGACAGATCAAAGCTGTGTTTTTAAGCAGCTCCTTGCAACTTAGAAACGTTCAGTCCAGGTACCGTAACTCTGTCTTAATCAATGGTAGTCCTTATTCTAAAAAGCACGAAATATGCTCTTTTTACTTTTTAGCAAATCTAATCAAAATTTCAGAGACTGCTTTAAAAAATATCTGAACAGTGCAGAAAAAAATCAGACATGGATTTGAAACTAGAGATGATTGGATATTGCCAATGAATTAAAATACTTACTTTATTTATATATTTATAAAGCACTGTCAAACAATCCCAGCTGCAACAAAGTGCTGCGCATCTAAAATCAATAATTATTTAAAACATAAAACATTAATAAACAGTCAAAAACAACATTAACATCAAGTAAACAAGAGTGAAAAACTAAAAGTTTTTAAAACCCAAATTAGAAAATGTTGGCTCTAAATATGATGCCAAGGAGCCCAGATCAACAGGAGGAGGTTCACAAGAGCCACTAGGATCAAACACCGTCACTTCTGTTATTTTATTGTTAAAATTTAAGAAGTTTAAGGTCATACAGGCTTTGATGTCTTTGAGACACAACAGAAGCAGTTTAATTGAGGGGAGCTTTTTTTTTTAGTGGCTTATATATCAGACTGTCATCAGCGTGATAAGAAAAGTCCCATTGAACCCACAGGATGTAGATAAAGGGAATAAAGCCGGGGAACTAAGACTCCAAGACCCATAGAGCACGTTCGTATTTTCTTACACTGGTGTACATAGTGATGGGACGGCATCAATGCCGCTCCATCACAGAAAAGCACCCTGGGGTGCTATTCTGTGATAATCCTGATAAGAGCATGCTTAGATTTTTTTATACAAATCCAAAACATTTGCAATTGAAACTAAAAAAAGTAAATAGTCCTGAACTAAAGGATAGTCTCAGCATATGGATCTCCTATATTAGTGTCAGCAAGCCAGTTTCTTTCTCCAGCTCCAGGTCTTTTGGAGAACTCCTCATAAAAGTCATCAGATTGCTGGATCTGTTTTCACTGACATTTAAAATTCAGATAAAAAAAAAGACCCTGTAAATAAACACCAATCTTACTGGTTTCCAAGAAATGTTAAGTGACCTTCTGTTTTTATTCTTAAGACAATTTAATACCAAATGCTCCTTTAATTACACCAAACATTTCAGTTAAACCATTTAGTTGTTTTTTTCTTTAGTTAATGACAACTGCTGCTAAATCCAAAGTCTAAGTGTCTTGTTATTTTTAGCAGGTCTTCAGACAAAACTTAAAATGTTGCATCTAGAATAATATATTAATAAATAAATAAAACAACCGTATTTCATGCCCGTTCTGCCATGAAGCATAAATCCCTTCAATGCTATAACTAAGATATTTTAAAAAAATAACTTACATGCCTGGAGTTGAGGGATTAAAATGAGCAGCTAAGTCATTTCTATGTCCAAAACTGACTCTTAGATTTTCTTTGAAGTGTACAGGTTTATAAGCATGTTCTGTGCGCGGTGTAGTTGGAACGAAAGTGCTCCCCATAATTCTCACAGTAGAAAGACTCGCTTTCACTCACACACAGATTTACAGCAGCTCCATGCATCATTACCCAATCATGCTCTGTCTTTTTCCTCCACTTTTATTCTTCTGTTATTTATCGCTCCATCACCGTAGGCTCTTCCGCAGTAAAGCTAAGCATCTACTGCACATTTGCACATACAATCAGAAAAGCACCAGCAGGTTTAAAACAGCTGCCCCGGCATAAATCTAACATCTCTTCTGCCTCTTGTCTACCGTCCATCACATGTGTACCCTCATTCTTTGCTCTCATACATATGAGCTCATCGCTTAGAGTCAATTTCAATCAATTTCCAGCGTCTGGCTCATGCTTTGTTTTCCACACTTGTCAAGGAATGGGAGGACTGAGGGATAAGGAGGCGTGCATGCTATAGAATGGAGAATAGAAGAAGAAAAAAAAGGAGGAGAGTTAATATTTATGATGTTAGTGCAGAACAGACAGAATTTCTAAGGTAGAAGGATGAAATGGCAGAGGAAGAATATTGTAAAAAAAGAATGAAAGATAATAATAATAATAATATGAATGATGACAATAATATGGGAAGGAATAGCAGACATAGCAGGAGAATAAATGTGGGTCGGTTACTGGTTTGAAGATTAACTAACGTTTGAAAAAGCTACCATTTAAAAACGTCAAAAAAAAAATTTTGTGGCATGCTGTGTGGCGTTGCTGAAGAGCTTGTAACCGATATATCCATCCTGGGTAAGGGTCCCAACCCCAGGACCCTTACCCAGGGGATGCAGCATGTCTTCCTTTCTCTCCACTCCACTTCCTGCCTTCCTACTTTGGAAAAATAACTAAATCAAGGCCACTAGTTCCACAAAAAAATACTAAAATGTTCCATCATATATGTTGTTTTGAAGTCCTTTTAATGAAATGTCCAGAGAAACAAGACGATTATGAGGCTGGATTGAACACAGAGTATCTCAGCACTAACACACACACACCAACACACCTGTTGCTGCACTTCTCTGGTCAGCTTGCTGGAGAAAAGCAAACATTCAGCTGTTTGCAGATATTCCCAATGAAATACAGCTAAAATGTTCAGTGCAATAAGCACTTGAAAGCTATTAGCAAATTTTTTTGTGGAACTAGTGGTCTTTATATTTTTAAGTATGTAGACAGGAAGTGGGGTGGAGGGAGGGGGAAGACATGCAGCACAGGTCTCCGGGGCCGGGACTCAAACCCGGGACAGCTGCGTTAAGGACTGAAGCCTAAAATGGGTTGTGCGCTCTACAACTACGCTACGTGCCGCGCCACAATCCAAATACATTAAGTTTCAGTTTATTTATTTATATAGCACCATTCACAACACGTCATCTCAAGGCACTTCACAAAGTCAGGTACATACATTCCAATTAATCCTAACCATTGAACAGTGCAGTCAGATTCAGTTATTTATTCAAATTGGATAAAAAGTTTTTCTATCTAAGGAAACCCAGCGGTTTGCATCGAGTCAAAGACTTGTAGCATTCACTCCTCCTGGATGAGCATGAAGCAGCAGTGGACAGTCACTGGCGTTGGCTTTGAAGCAATCCCTCATACTGAGCATGCATGTAGCAACAGTGGAGAAGAAGAACTCCCTTTTACAGGAAGAAACCTCCAGCAGATTAGCATTTAGTGGGTATTTATTCTCCATGCATCAATATCAAAAATAGCAACAATGTCTTTACATGTATTTACCTTTTTTTAAATGCCATTGAAATAATTTTTAGCATGGAGCTAAAAATAAATAAATTTTTCCCAAGAGAAAGAGTACAAATCTCAGTGCCACAATTCTCTATTATTCCTTTCCTCACACTTTCAAGGTACTTTCAAGATACTTTTAAAGCTTTACCAAATCTGCAAGTTGCTTACCTGATGCTTAGAAGTTCCATGGCACAAAAACCAAGCCATATAGAAGTATAGCTTCACACAAAATGTCGCTTGTTAATGACACAGAGCAAGAGTGATCCCTTGTGTTAAATGACAAAGAATAACGTTGAAAATGCAATGGCTTATCTTCATGTTTCTTTGAAGGAGACATATTGGAATGTTTGAGTATCAAGCAAACTGTCAGGCATGATTATTTATTTATGATTTTTAATTTCATCACCTCAATTCACTAAGTAAAGCACATTATAGATGAATACACACAGATTTATGTGATGATTTTCCAATTACAACTAATGAAAACACGACATTTAGGATTAGAATATTACAGCAGACCAATAAAGGATTTAAAAAAATCTTTATTAATTAAAGACAAGTCTATACATTTTCCAACTTTAAAAACAAAGTGCTACTTTTCTGAAGCAGTAGAACAACTGTTCTGTAATTTTTGTTCACACACGATTAACAGAAACCGCTCTAAAAGGTTTTATGGGTCAAAAAATCAATGAGTCACATCAAAACAGAGGATGGGGCATTGTGCAGTACTTAAAGGCAGGCATCTATTTCTAACCTTCAAACAACTGAGCCACTTTAAATGCTTCATCAAAACTGAAAAACAATCTTCACTTTGATGTTGGGTGATGTGTATTGAATAAGCCAGTCATAACTGTCATTACTCGTTGTATGGGAAAAATACAGAAATCAACCTTCAATCGCTCTTTTTCTTCCACCCCGGTTTTCCGCACCCACCCTTGTATTTTCTAAAGTCTTCTCCAGCTGCGTTTAAATATTAACCAAGCCTCATTAAACTCTGGACTCCAGAAAACACACACCTGTGTGAAATTCAGAAACAAGCACACACTAAAGGTTACACACCTGCAAAAGCTGCCTGAGAAATAATTCAGAGCTGAGGCTCCCTTCAGGGTGGGCCAGCAGATAGCAGTGTAAGTCAGTAAATCTCTTCCTCTGCCTATTGATCGCAATCGGTGGATCGAGGTCAAGTCAATCCATTTAGGCTTAGTGTGAGAGCAGCAGTGCCGATCCCCGTGGGCCTCCTCTGTGGCAACCGAGGATAAATGCGAGGGTCCAGCAGAACACAGCACATGGGTCAATAGCTGCGATCAATGCTGGGTTAAAGATGATCACAGCTAATGCTATGCTGTCATCAGAATAGACTGTGGCAATAAGATTTATGGTGCTCTGCGGGAAGCTGGTACAACAGCACCGTGTATGTAAAATTAGACATCATGGAGAGACTAAAAGCCAGCTGAGATAACAGCAAAGCTGGATTAACCTAGAATGTTAAGCTCTTTTTGTAAAAAAAAAAAGGGAGCAGTTGTTATTAATTTACCGTTATATTGTAAATTCTCTTATCTTCCCTCCATTATTAACTTCTGTTTGATACAGGTGCATTGCACTGCAAACTTCAATGTATTTTTAATGTCATTTATGTGATAGATCAACACAAAGTACTGCATAATTAATTAATTCATTATATAAAAACAGAAAGAGTATGGAGCAAACCTCTTAAGACATTACTGTCCACCTAAATTGACAGCCCAGGCAAAGAGAGCATAAATATGGGAAGAGGCCAGGAGGCATAGGGTAGAGCTCCAGAGAGCCACAGCTTACTTGTGAGAGTCTGTTTAGAGGACAACTAGTAGTCATGCTCTCCACATATCTGGCCTTGATGGAAGACAGAGTCAGAGAGTCAGAAAGAAAGCCATCACTGAAAGAAATCATAAGAACTTTCAGCATTTTTAATAGTTTTTGAATTTGAAAATTTTGTTGTTTTAATGCAGTATCATCCTTAATTCACCATCCCAATGATGAAATACGGTGGTGTCAGCATCATGCTATGGGGATGCTTTTCTACAGCAGAAACTGGGAAGCTGCTCTATGTCGAGAAGGATAGAGTCAAATACAGGCAATAGTGGAAGAAGATTTGTAAGAGGTTGCAGAAGACTTGGGACTGGGGCAGAGATTCACCTTCCAGCAACCTTAAACATAAAGCCAGAGCTGAAATGGAATGGTTTTAAACGAAAGCATATTTATGTGTTAGAATTGACTTTTCAAACTCCACACCTAAATCCTATTAATAATCTGTGGTAGGACCTAAAAAAGAAAACTGATTTTCAACTTTCCTTGACTGAGCCTTAGCTGTTGTGCAAAGAAGAATGAACAAAACTGTTAGTCCCTAGATTACATTAATGTGGTCCAATAAAGTACTGACACACTTTTTAGATTATTGACGTTTGTGGTTGTAATGTTGCAAAATAAAATAAAAAGAGGTTCAAAGGGTGCAAATACTTTTGTAATGCTCTATGCTGGAGTACCAAACAGGGACAGGGTATACACGAGTCAGCAAGGGTGTAACTTTGGGTCTAGGACTGGGGGGTTAAGCTCTCTGCCTAGTTGTTTATTTATTGAATCATTTACTTTTGTAAAAGGAGTCAGGCTAAATTTACATTCCTGTTTTAGAAATTCATTCTAATGCTTTTACTGTGATTTACTTAACTTTCCTGTTTTCTTTGTATTTACTCTGCAGTTTTTCTGTTCCACATCAGTTCAGCAATTAATAAAAAGCTTAATTTTACTTCATCTTTTTTCTAACACAGAACCAAATATTTAACATTTTTAGAGCACCTTCATATTCATGAATGCTGCAATGTGGTGTTCCAAAAGCTTCACAATAATTTGACTTGGTTTTAATTTTTTGTTAGAAGTTTTTGGGTGATTAATGAGGCAGGCCGACGCTCCTGGAACGAACAGACGTTCTGGACTTCTGGCCAGTCTGCCTGAGCCTGTGCTCGTAGTTGCGCAGTCGCAGTACCGCTTGTGCGCAAATAACCACTCTTTGTCTTCTTTTCCTTTAGACTCATTGTCAGGTTGGGTAGAGCGGGCAGTGATTATATGGAACACAATACACACAAATCGGATTGTTTTTAATAAAACTGTGAAGTCTGTCCTTTTGGGGCTTAGTGCATCTTTTGAACAGACATAAACTCCTAAATGTCTTCTTTCGTGAGATTCGGGGTTGTTCTGAAAACATCTGGAGCTTCAGCCCCAGAGGTCAAGGTGACAAGTCTAACAAAGCACCTGGGTACCACTGTATTTAGGAGCTAGTCTACATGCACCGACCATTCAGTGTGTCTGCGTGTACAGGTGTGTGCGAGTGGCATTGAGAAAACTAACTTAACAATACATATTTATTTAGCTCATTTAGATTTTTGCTCTTTTTATAAGGTGTTGTAGTCAACCAACAGTACAAAATTGATGTTTGTCCACTTTTTGGAGAGTAAATCCACTCTCACCAGTGACTGACTCAGTAGTACAAGAAACAGTGAATGCTTGGTGGGGAAAGCGTTGGGTGATACCAAGTTTTTGGGAGGAGGAGGGGTGTTACATTACCAGATGATGTTATTTTGCAGGCAAATGAAAATAAAAGAAAATCACAAAGTAATTTATGCATTATTTATTTGTGAATCAGAGTGATGTTACTTTATTGGGTGGGTCACTTTGACTTGATCAAACTTTTGGGGTGGTCATAACCCCCCCCCTCCCCCTTGCAAATTACGCCCTTGTCAGTCAGTGTAGAATGATGGCACAGGAGGACTGGATGGAAAGGGGACAGAAAGAGGACAGTGTTTGGTGTGTCATAAAGAAAATCTATGTCCCCCATAAGCTGGAGCCTTCAGTTTAAAATGCTCCATATAAAGAATCTTACAACTCTGTGTGTTTTTCTTTCGCTCTCCCTGTCCACTGTCACCCCCTACTGCAATGATACATTTCAAGAACAATAAAAGAAAAAATGCATCTTGGAGAACTGTACATGCTTGCATATGAACAGATTTCCCCTGAAATGTTCTTTTTCACAATGCTTTGGTGCTTTGCTTTTCCAACTGAACCTCATGTCTTGTGAGAGGCTTCAAATATTGTAGTCACAGAAATCCAACATTGCTTCAATATAACAGTGTGGGTGGACCCAACATCTGAGCAGGGATCTAAAGTCAGTAACCTTCCAGCTAGTATTAGCATTAGCTTCTAAGGGCTAACCTCACCCCTGACTGTCTTCTGTTCGCAGATGCACCAGACACGCATTTGTTAGCTTATCCAGCTGTGCACAGATCTCTGATCAATGTTTGGGCAGCGGATAAAAGAGGGACCACTTATCTATGACACAGATGACGCGGCTGCAGGAAAACAATAATGAAACAGAAGCTTAGCTTTCCACTATATAACACATGATTTAGCATGTCAAGTTGGAAGACTCTGCTTGAACATTTATGTTGTTTCAGGAAAAATGACTTCTTATCTATTTTGGCTCAATTCTGCTTGAGAGAAAGAATACACAAGTTTGACCTTGTTTTCACCGGCTCGGTTACTTTCTCAAGAAGAGGATGAACTAGCTCAGTTAAAATTCCAAGAGGCTAAAAGCAAAACCCACTATTATAAAGGATGAGAAAAAACTCAGAATGTTTTATGATCACATGGATCAGACCCCGTGGGGACATATACTGTTTTCAGTAACAACAACTTTGACCCATAACTGTAAAAAGTAGCTGCATTAAAAAGAACATACTTTATATAGCCGCTGTACAAGGCTGCGGAAAAATAACCAGATCCCTATAGATTCCTTCTGTTTGCTTTATTATATTTACATGTTCTTCATATCACACAAAGATAACAGTAAACACAAAAGCAGTTTTTAAATCAATAATCATTTATTAAGGCAAGGCCAGCTTATATGTAGCACATTTCAGTTGCAAGACAATGTAAAGTGTTGTACATCAAAAAAAATATACAGGAGGAACCAACCTGACCTTATGTGAATAAGTAAATGCCTCCCTTGTTAAGCCATGACTTAACTGAGATTAGGATGAGGTGATTTTACCTGCCACCCCCAGCCATCATTGTCAGACCAGTAGAATCAATATTACTTCATAGAACCTGTCTGACAACATGAAGTAGGCTAAACAATCTTTTAAAGCAGCAAACCCTCAGGAGTGACCAGCCTATCAACATTACATTGCCAACTCACTCAGGAGGCCACAAAATAACCTTTGCCTTTACATTTTGGAATTACATATGAGAGGAGAGGGACAGGGAGCCTTGGTCATAGAGCCACAGTTCGCCAATGATGAATATGTATGTATAAATGTATGGCTACCTCAGAGAGACTATAGAGAGAGAAGCAGAGAGCTGCTCCAACATCAGTCATTAGGAAGAATTGAATAGTCTGTCTGAGAGTACAGAAATTGTTCAGCATCACAGGAATGTCTTCTGAACACAATCTCTTCACATGTGAATATCTTTGAAGCTCTTTGAACTGCCAGCCACTGATATGTGAATTTGCAGTATCATTCAGTCTATTACTGTTCTCTATTGTTCCTCCTTTTGAAACTTTTTTTTTTTTTGCTTATGTCTGGGCTTACTCATCTCACCATCTCTTTTCATATTATTTTTTTAGCTTTTTTTCCTTTGATCTCAGCAGGTGACAAAAGGCAATTTCAACACGTGTTTGAATTGTTTTTGCATCAGTCTGACAATTTTCATCAGAATTTATCAGTTATTGTAGTTACTTCAAAACCAACAGCTCACCTTATTGTTGAAATGTGTTTGGCTTTGCTTAATTTTAGAGAAACCTTTAAATAAATCAACACTTAAACAGAAAGACACTCTTTTAAAGAATCCCTGAGAAAAATCTATTTCAAGGAGTCAAACTCAGACTTTTAAGAGCATCGACAACCTTACGTTTGATATTATACAAAGAACATTCCTATATTCCTCTAATACATGGCCTTAAGGTCATAGTAGTCACTTGTTAACCTGCTTGGTATACCGTCATGAGGCCTTTTACAAGGAGAACAGAGACACCAGCATACACTTAAATTAACCAATGACTAACCTAACCTACTTGCCTGGGGAATTTGAGAAGAAATGTCTTAGGTTAAATTTGCCCCTACACTAACGTGTACCTCCATTTTCTGTTGGCATGTTGCCATTTCATCCCTTCCTACTTTAGCTATGTACCCATAAAGGAAGCATTTCATACCCGAGCCCCTTAACTATTGCATAGCAGTTTATTTCTGTTAGTTGTTATTTTCAGTTATAATAGTGATAGTTATTGAAATGCTAAAATTTCACATATAATTTATGTTAAACGTATAATGTTATTTAAAATGTTTATAATACAACATGTTTCTATTGGTTGGGTTCATATTAATAATCTGTTTAGCTTGCTGACCCTTATGAAATTATGACTACTTAAGACTCCTAGTCAGGATCTGTTTGTGTGAGGTTTTGGTTCTTTGTTGGATTCTCTGCACTTCCCTGTCTGTGTTCGTCTAGTTACTGCTAATACAAGGTCAGGTTTATGATTTATTCTTGTATTCAGACTACTTTCTTGGATTCCTGTGTTATTTCAGTTTGTATTTATTGGTAGATCTGGATCCTCCCTGTTAATCTTCTATAGTTCTTTCCATTGTTCAGAAGAATCATTTTTTGCACAATGATCTCCGGAGGTTCCAGAGGAGTCCCCAGAACAGAGCCAGTCTTCTCTATTAGCTTGTTGAGCTTTTTTAAGTCCCTGGCTCTGATGCTGCTACCCCAGCAGATGATGGCAGAAGAGATCACACTCTCCACAACAGACTTATAGAAGATATGCAGCATCTTGATGTAAAAACCAAAGGTCCTAAGCTTCCTCAAGAAGTACAGTCTCTTCTGTCCCTTCTTGTAGATGGCTTCACAAAAATTATGACTAACTCCATCAACAGTCTCTACTGTAATATTCAAATTAATACTGTTGTGGCAAAACATTTATTTGAATATGCTACTTCCTGCTATATAGGAAGTAGCATATCTATGTGATTAGCCTGATGACATTTATGTTGCTTTGTTCTACACAAAGTCTGATTAAAGAGATGTAGCTGAAACCTGCAACTCTGAATGTTGTGTTACTAAAATTAGCAGACACTATATACATGCATACGTCTGTTTACATTTGATTTCACCGGATCCCTCCTCCAACAGCATTAAATGATGATGCAATCTGTCACATGCAATCATGTACAAGATGTATGAAAAGTGACACACATCAGATACAGTACAGACCAAAAGTTTGGACACACCCTCTCATTCAGTTTTCTTTATTTTCATGACTATGAATATTGTAGCTTCACACTGAAGGCATCAAAACTATGAATTAACACATGTGGAATTATATACTGAACAAAAAAGTGTGAAACAACTGAAAATATGTCTTATANTCAGTTTTCTTTATTTTCATGACTATGAATATTGTAGCTTCACACTGAAGGCATCAAAACTATGAATTAACACATGTGGAATTATATACTGAACCAAAAAGTGTGAAACAACTAAAAATATGTCTTATATTCTAGGTTCTTCAAAGTAGCTACCTTTTGCTTTATTACTGCTCCGCACACTCTTGGCATTCTGTTGATGAGCTTATTTCATGTACAACTGAAGTAATAATGATGTTGATTCTGGGAATACATATAATTTTGTATGAAATATTCCTCTGATTCCTATCATGAAGTGTGCAATAATAAATAGAATTTAACCTTCAGACAAATAGAATTTTGAAAGACTTGAGACTGATAAAGTTAAATTATATTAAATTAAAATAATATAAATGCATAAATACAATTTATTAGTCATTCACATGAATCAAAATAGCAAATTAAAATTGAGGTTTTTTTTTTTCCCAAAGGAATTCTCTCCATATAGTGACCTACGGCCAGATGACATGAGCTGTAGTTGATCTTTACTATTTACTGTTTCTTTCAGTACTGTGCTGACTTATTAAGTTGAATCTAGATAAACGTCTAATGGTAGTTTTGTCCCACAGGTATCTTGCTGACCTGTTTCTCCTATTCTGCAACTCATCATAAAGGGAGGACTCCCTCATAAAGGGAGGAATCCTTATACAACTAAGGTGAAAAGGGCTTGGCTCCCCTGAACTCTGCATTACTGACCTGTACTCTATCACCTTTCATTGCACTCTACAGTGCATCCCAACACAATGCACAAGAGTGTTACTAATTGAGTTCAGCCTAAAGAGCTAAGCAGGAATGACAGAAGCAGCCACTTGAGAGGCTTCTCTAGTTATTAAGCACTGTCAAATTAAAGTGGCTCAAAAATACGGGACAGAATAAATGTTGCTGTTGAGCAAACCTGGCTCTATCACCACCCCTGAAGAAGAAGAAAAAACGAGGTGTAAGACATGATTATGGAAGCCAGTAAAGAAGTTGTCTTTGATGCCTCTTCACACAACTTCCTGATTCTTTTAAATGATGTCCTTGCCTCTGGTTTAAACTGATACCAATCTAGTGTGCTCAAGTGGCCCTATTAAGTTATATAGCTACATTAGTCTATACGAGGCCAAGGAGAAGAACTGTACAGTATAAACTTATCAGAGCCTATTCACAATTTCTAAAGTGCCATATAAGTTTTACATCTGTGGGAAGGTTTTAGATTAAAATTTGCCCACCAGCTGAAGTCTGTCATAGTGTTTTCTGTATGAGTGTGTGGTTTCTGACTGTCAATAAAAGTACACTTAGATGTCAGGAGGCACAATGTCTCAGCAGGGATCAACTTTGTCTAAGCCATTAATGGACTAAGAAATCAACTTCAAAATATGCTGGATGCCACCGGATTGTTTTAATTGTACTCTTACCTTGAGTGTCTGAGGTGACCATAGACACATATCTTCCTCAGGCTATTTTGCTACAGTAAATGGAGAGAAAAGCCAAAGAAGCACAAAGTGCAGTAATATTGAATCAACACAAAAAGCATGATTCTGTCTAATAATACGGCTATGAAAAAATATTTCTCCCTTTACAGATTTTTTTTTGTCAGACCTAATTGTTTTAGATCATCAAACACATTGTAATAAATGACCATGGTTTCATGTATTATAGGATAAAAAGCAATCCAAAGCAACCTGAGCAGATGAGAAAAAGTGATTGAAACCGATACCTTCCTGGTTGTTCCACCATTGGCAGCAACAAATCTCAACAAGTGTTTGCGATAAGTGTGATAAGTGTGATCTTCTTTTCCTAAAATTCTGAGTTAGTTTTATGTTAGAAGAATGAACTCACACACAACCACTCAACACAAACACACTTATTTCTACACCTATGTTTATCCACCTTCATACACATACACACAACCACGCACCAGCACACCATTACCCAAAATGGTTGAAGGTCATACAAACAAAGGTTACAATAACATCAATGTGGCCTGCCTACTCTGATACTGGATGGAATCTGTAATTAATAAAGTTAAACATGCAATTAGGACACTTTCACATGTAGGCAACCATCTGCTCCATATGGAAAGCCTAAAACTCTCTGACAGGACATGTTAAAATAAAAAATAAAAATGTCAGATGTAATGGGTGGACTTCCAAAACGTTTCTTCTTGTTGCAAGTCCGACATTGATGCCAATTTTTTTTGTTGAATGATGAACACTTGACACCAGTAAGGCCTGCAGTGACTTAGATGTTGTTTTGTCCTTTTGTGACTTCCTGGATAAGTTGCTGATGTGTTCATGGAGCCATATTTGTAAGAGGAGGACTCCTAGGAGTCTTTATGTTATCCTGATGTGCTTTATATTTTCTCCATTTGTGGATGATGGATCTCACTATGATTAGCTAGAGTTTCAAAGCCTTAGAAAGGGCTTTTTTACTCTTTTCACAATGATATATGTAAATCACTAAAGTTCTTTAGATCTGGGCATGATGAGTTGTTTTTTGAGATCCAATAGACTACATCTTGCTGTCATCCATGTTATATTTAGGTTTTTTTTTTTTTTTTCCTGATTATACAGGTCTGGCAGTAATAAAGCCTGGGTGTGACAAATTAAAAAAAAATGTGTTTGATGATCTCAAAGTGTAACAAAAAACTAAAAACTGAAAAAAAAAATTGTAAGGGAGGAAACACTTTTTCACATCACTATAACTGTTGCTGAGAGGTTAAGATCTTTCAGGATCTAAGGATCTAATCAGAAGACGAAGAATCAGCTTTATTTGCACAGTTTGTGCAGACAAACAAGGAGCATGGCTTTGGTTCCACTTGCTCTAATGTTAACTACAGTGGGGTACCATACTACTCATGAATACAAAAGGGGATTGATCAATTTATTCATCCAGGTGTGAAGCTGACAAATTCAGAATCTCTCAGACTGATAGAAAGAGATGCTTGTCTTAATGTGGTTTAAATGAGGTGGAACCAATTTGACGATATAAGCTTGTCTATTATCTAGTATAAACCAGAGGACAGAGGTTGAAAGATTAAAATGCCTTGGGATGCAATTGATGTTGTGTGTACACCTTCAAACTCTTAACTCAGATCTATAACACCATGACGTTTAAACAGCAGCCCCACCTGCAGTGAAGTCTTTACCTGTCGACCTGACTTTACCTCTCCCTCAGTTCTACTCTTGTTTTTACCTTTGTCTGACAGAACCTTCTGCTTTCAATCTTTCCCTGCACCTTAACCTCATCCGTCAAACTCTTGCAGTATATTAAAACAGAATTTACTCCAGTCTATCAGCGTGCTGCTGTAGCCTTTAGTAACCCCTTTACTTTTGCTTCTTTCTTGGATCTTTCTGTTGATTTTTCAGAGCAATTTGTATTTCTGTTTGTCTGTCATTGCCTAAGGTTCACCAACCCTGCTCTGCTTTGATCATCTGTGGTGAGTTCAACCTCACCCTCCTACTGTTGCTGCAATGGCAAACCTCCAGTTCCATGAACAGATTTCATGCTTATAAAAACACAACCAAAAACAAGTGTATCTAAAAATCATAAAATACGCTCTAGGTTGTCCTTCATGGCCATTCCAAAAAATTTTGCTGTCAGGAAAGTTATTGTTACAAACACACTTTTTTTTTCATTAGAAATCTCTGGACTTATTTTAAAAAAAAGGAAATTATCACTTAAATTCATTTGAAAGGAGCAAAAACATTGACAGGAACCACTCCTGCCTTCATCCCCAGTGATTACTGGCAGAGATCTGAAGCAGCACCACCAGAACAGCACTTTTGGAGGCTGTTACCATGCACTTAAACAAACACTAAGCACTTAACAACAGGAAAATAAACTTATTCAAACACTGCACAGCTGACAGGCATCTCGAGAAACTTAGAGTGGAATCCTGATGGAAAATACAGCAGGCCTCCCAGCTCAAAGTTTATTTACAACTCTACTGGTGCTGGAAAGTGTCACGGGTCCTTGGGAGCCTTCCCCTGCAGAGGGTCTTGAGCGGATCTTTAATGGAGCCCCCAAAGAAATAAGAGAATGAGAGGCTGACACTGTCTCTGTCTGAAGACTCACCTCGTTCTAATTGCCTGAAGTCTTATTGATTATGTGAAGGCCTTCACACCTTTTCCATGAGATCCCTTTGCACCGCATGTAATCCCTGTTCAGAGCTTACATGCCCGCTTGTCTGCCGTTTTCTTACATGATTAGCCCTATTGATCAGTCCACTAAGAGATGGCCGTCCTCGTTGTGAGTCAGGTCATTTTTTCCAACATGATGACTTAGAACATTTTACGTTAGAAAAAAAGGAAGAAATACTCCTGCTTTGACCAAGCAGTTGATGATCTGCCACTAAGCAGTCCTTCTATCCGCTGTGTTTAACCAAAGGCTTTTCTTCTTCTAACAACAGTTCACACCTGTACTCAGCATGCGGCACTGAACCTGAGCTCCCATCACCCGCCTCCTGACAGGCCCGGGGGTGTGTTTAAGGAGCAGCTTGATCCCCAGCACCTCTTCCCAGTCATCCTACTGTCACAACACACACTCTTACCGCCAATCACTCTCTTTCCCTTGTCTCTCTGCCAGTCCCTGAGGGGAATTAGGATGACTTCATTCCCATGCAATTAAATGCTCTCACACTGTCTGGTCTAAGACTGTCTTGTGTATGTGTGTGTGTGTTTGGTGTGTTTTTGTGTATGTGTAAAGAAGATGAGATGGGAGATTCAGAGCGGAGACTTGGAGCAGAAAGTGGAAAAAAGGGACTCGATCTAATCTCTCTTTATCTCTTCATCGATCGGAAGAACTCTGGACTACGGCAGTCCAGCTGCATCTTAGCTTAAGTCATCTACTGTACCTTTTGGCTCCGGCTGCAGCTTATCTGCTGTCTGCTTGTTTAAATTCATTGAGGAACTGGAGCTACCCATGGACTGAATGACTGTTATTTTGGTAGGAGAGTGTTTGGCGAAAGGGCCTCGCATTCGGAACAACAGGAGAGAGCAAAAAAGGAATACATTTAAAAAAAGGAGAGTTGAATATCAAGGAGAATGCTGATGTGCAGTAGAAGCACAGGTGGTAACCTTTGCATTACTGCAAAAATCAAAATTAAATTTGTTCCAACTAAAGCATTATTCCAATTATAAAAAAAAAAAAAAAAGAAAAAAAAAAAAAAACATTACTTCAAATAAATACAACATCCTTATGAATAATATGGCACACCTCCAATTATGTCCCTGTTGCCTGCATCTTTTGTATTTACTGGGTCGGTTGTTCATTCATTCAATGAAGGTTATTTACTCTTGATGTCCTTGAGTTGGAGCTATTAATCCCAGTAATTAATATTCTGCTGAATATGCTTTTTTTATGAATTTAATTGGTATGATTTTACAGTGCAGTTTTAACTGAACTTATGAAGCCAACATCTATATTTTATACTGAATAGACCACTATCAATAAGGGTGTGCAGATGCAGAGGATGGGGGTAAAAGCGAACCATCACAATGGTTAAAATCCCTCATTGTGGGAAGAGGTCTCTGTCAGTTTTGTGATAAATCTTAAAAAAAATGAACTCTCTTACCTTTTTCTTGTTGGTGGGACAGATGTAGAAACTCGTCACCACAATGGTTGTCCCCGGCATCAGGTTGAGTTTGGTGTAGGTTGTTCCATAATCAGTAGACCTTTAAAAAGAAATACAGATAAAATAAGAAGCTGAGGTTGGTCAGTGAATTGTGGTGAGAAGTTTACATTCACTCAACATAGACATCCTTGACCCTTTAATGGCATTTCTTATAAAAATTGGCCGAGTTCTATAAGATGGTTTCCTGAAACCATGTCCATGGTTTTAGGAAGGTTCATCACCATACTTTAATGCTACCAGACTTTATCAGTTCATCCAATTTGTTTCGTGCTAGGGATCACAAGTGTATGGTAAAGTTAAAGAATTTGAAGGTAGTTCTTCTTAATCAATCCACTGATCTCCTGCAAACTTTTCCTTCCCATAGAAATTACT
Source organism: Characodon lateralis (assembly GCA_036250325.1). Classification (NCBI taxonomy): domain Eukaryota; kingdom Metazoa; phylum Chordata; class Actinopteri; order Cyprinodontiformes; family Goodeidae; genus Characodon; species Characodon lateralis. The sequence goes on from JAHUTJ010042001.1 coordinate 23,418, forward strand.
CCTGGATCAGTGCTTTTGTGTTCTCTTTGTGTCTCTGCTTTGTTCTCTCAAACCCCCAGTTGGTCGTGGCAGATGGCCGCTCACACTGAGCCTGGTTCTGCTGGAGGTTTCTTCCTGTTAAAAGGGAGTTTTTCCTCTCCACTGT
>JAHUTJ010042002.1:0-23551 GCA_036250325.1 Characodon lateralis
TGATGATTTTTGTGTGATTTTGTTGTCAGCACATTCAACTTTGTACAGAACAAAGTATTCAATGAGAATATTTCATTCATTCAGATCTAGGATGTGTTATTTGAGTGTCCCCTTTATTTTTTTGAGCAGTGTACAAAATAGGATTTAAATAAGAGTGCAGTTGCAATCACAGAGCATATGTTCTTTGTATCACTCGAGATGGGACAGTGGTGCATATACAGATAAAACCCAGTTAAAAACAATTGCAGCATTCCTCATTTGCTTCCTTGCTGGACTAGTTTTAGCTCAGTAACTTTTTGCATGTCTAAAATGTCAAGGTACATCTTATAGAATCATTTTTTTCTGCATGATCCATTTAAAACAGCTGTTTTCGACTTAATATTTGAAAGAACAAAGCTCTTAATTTTTATGTTGGCTTAAGTCAGGGGTCAAACTTGAGGAGCCGGTGTCCTGCAGCTTTTAGATGTACCCTTGGTCTAACACATCTGATTCAAATGACTGAATTGTTTTCTAAACCTTTATGCAGTAAAATACTACGGGGTCCTGCTAATTACCTAATTATTTGATTTAGTTGAAGCAGAAATGCATCTAAAAGTTGTAAAACACCGGCCTTCAAGACCGGAAGTTTAAAACTTGAGTTGAGTGGTTAGTTAATTTATTTAAAGGAGCCTTAGGCAGCCTTTCTGTTGCAGTTCAACATCAGTATTTACATTATTAGCAGGCATTCCACTGTGAAGACAGCAGTCAGCATTACACAGCTCTGCAGGTAAACAGGATTTCACTAATATTTTGCATCAGTGTTTAGTTGACATTTTAAACACCTAATCACAGAGATTGAGCATAAAAATTTAAAACAAGATGATGGTAAATCTTTCCTTGCTCTGAAGTGTAAAAAAAAAAAACGTGATGGTAACGATAGCCAACAGTCTTTCTTTTAGCAACAGCTTCCTCACAGATGAGTGTTTTTATCAGCATGACCTGTTGGCACTTTGGTATGTTTCTGTCACTGATCAGAAGATCTGTAGTTTCCAATCATTGATCAGGGCTGCTCGAGCGTGAAATTAGCAGATTTTAGTCACCAGACCGTTTTCTCGGCGCATCTCTGCTTTTTTCTAAATATTGAGCTCTGCATTGATTAAATTGAAGTTCTGAGCCACAAGGATTACTCAGATTGTAGACAGGAAGGTGCTTTTGCTTTCGCCATTTCAAGCTTCTGCAGTTTTGGCCGTTTCGTACCAACCTTCACAGGTACGAAAAGTAGTACCCATGCATCTGTTTGTACGCTCCTTGGGGGACATTTCATACCTGCTTTGACTGCTTGTAAATTGGTTTTCTTTAACAGACAGTTTTCTGTAAGGAAACGTAATTTCACTGCAATAATTTATCTGCAGAGGGGTTTGTTTCATTGGTATCAAACTTCCCACTTTAAATTTTCGGAAGACATCCATGTAAGTTCTACGCAAGATTTACTCATTTGGGATTTTGTTTTTTTATGATCAATAATTAACCACCACGTAGACTGATTAACAGACACGTGTATGAATTGGTTGAGACAAAATGGTGAAGGGGCAAACTGACTTGAAGGTTAAGATGGCAGATCAAACTATATTTTGGAGGATTTAACAGGTATGTTTACTATCCAAACCAGGTACATGAACATGGTATTCATTCGTTGCAGTAAACGACATGAACAGTTCTTTATTGAAGTTTTTATTGCTGCTCATATTTCATCACTTCATGCTAAATCGAGACCTCCTGAAATCAGCTTGGTTTTGCATCAGTCTTGCGATGTACACTTCGAGAAGCTCATTAACTTGACATTAGTCTGTCCTGGTCAGTCTTTTATTGTTATATGCATGTTGGGCACATGTCAGAAACTGCAGGCTTCCCTGTGTCATGTCCTCATTCTTTGCTCTCCTCCTCCTCGGTGTCTCTGCTCTTCCTCTTCCCTGAACTCTTCTTTCTGGACTCTCTCTGCTCTTGGGCCAGTTCTTCACTTTTATTTTGTATGTGGTTGGACTGAAATAAAGCCAAATGAAACAATAAAAAGATACTGTCTCCTGTAGTATATGCATGTATTACATGTTTAACTATGCTATGCTGAAAATATGACAAAGAATAGTGATACTTTATTTTTCTGTAGACGCCACTTACTAGTGCAGTACTGCGACGGGCTAGAAGTTTCACATCCTCTGCAGACACTGTGCTTCTTTTAGCATGTCTAAGACCAAGCAAAGTCACACTATAAATTTCTTTTGCTAGAGTAATAAAAGCCTGGATACCCAGAATGGTGCCTTACCTTGCAAAAGCTTCTAGATCTTTGGCAAATGTATCTGAAAAGAAGAAAGGCCAATGCATAAAGTTTACTGGGAACCTTTTGTTATTGGGTTGAAGAATTATACATCCCTACAGCTTCAAAATATAAATAAAACATTCTGTAGTTTAAACTTAAGCACAATAAGTCTTATATTGCATTGGAAGAAATTACTCATCTTGGATCCACCCTCTAGAGATCAAGGCGTTAATTATTTAACACTTATGGCAGTCAAACCTATCAAAATAGCACTTAAATGATCAACTTCTATTGGTAATGGTTCCTAATAAGAATGTAGTAAAACGGTTGGATTCAAAATCCAGATGCAACACATTTCTGGTGAGAAAAATGATCTGACGCTGTAACATTTCCAGTGTTTTGAGGTCTAGACTGACGTTGCTTTTCTAACCGGTTTTGATCTAAACCATTCCATTGTACCTCTGGCTGTGTGTTTATGGTTTGTGTCCTGCTGAAAAGTCAAACTACCACCCTAGTCTCAAGTGTTGAAAACTGTTAGGTTTTCTTCCCGGATCGACCTGTATTTATCTTCCGCCTTCACCTCTGACCAGTTTCCTTGTCCCAGCTGAAGTAAAGCATCCCCACAGCATGATGCTACCACCACAATGTTTTGCAATGGGGGCATTGAGCTCAACTACACAACACATTACATCCATGTAGGCCAAAACGTTTGAGTTTGGTCTCCCCTGACCAGGCTAATTTGTTCAGCAAGTTTGAGATGTCTCCCATACAGCTTGTGGCTAACTGCGAACAGGACTTGTTACAGCTTCTTTTAGCCACTTCAACAATGGCCAGACAGTGGAGTAGACCACTAACTGTCCTCTTTAGACAGTCTCCACGAGTGTCTGAGGTCCTTCTGATGAATGCTTTACTTTGTCAGTTTAGGTGGATGACCATGTTTTAGTAGAGTTAAAAAAAAAAAAAACAGAAAACTGAAGCTTCACCAAACAGCTGGACTTCTACTGAGGGTTAATTACACACCAGTGAAAGGAGACATTTCAAGACAACTGTTTGCACTGGATTTTTAAGGATATCCAAGTAAAGGCTGGAATACAAATGTATACTGGACTTTTCAAATTGCTGGTCTATCACAACAAATCTACTTAAAGTAAACTAGCATGTGGTTGCAACATGATAAACCTGAAAAAGGAGCTCAATGAATATGAACACTTCTACAATACACTTAAGATTTTTCAGATATTATGTCTGACAGGTGGTGCTGCATCAAAGTGATACATCCAGTGACTTATTCAGTATGTGGGTGGATGAATGCTGAGCCTGCAGTGAATGTGTTCCTAAAAAGCAGACGGCCGGTTTGCGTGAAACTCACCGCACTCCCTGAATGTCGTTTCGGCTATGGCTGCTACGGTCTGTCGGCTGAACTCCCTCCGGTGCTCCTCTCCGATCCTCTGACACAGACGACCCACCGTATAATGAACCGCTGCCTTCAACCTCTGCATGTAAAGACAACTCATTACAACCCCTGAGACAGGGACGAGTATTATAATTTTAGCAAACCCAGGCTAGGTGCATCTGGTGCTAACACTCTTACCTGATCAGCTTCCTCTTTATCTACCGACATTTTTAAGCGGCTGCGAATTTAAGTTTAAAAAGAACCAAAATGTCGAATAAGTCAAAGTTACGACTGCCTGAAACAACTGTTATTATAGCTCATGGTTGCTAACTGATTGACAGTTTAGTAGCTGACAAAACAAAAACTCGCGGCATAAATCAACGAATCTACTATAGGCGGTGATAAACTTAGAGCGCCTCCTCGTGGTTGTAATGATGAACTACAAGGTAGGTCACATTTAGAGATTCTGAGAATTGCTTCGAGACAATTTGAGTACAGCTTTCATACGATTACAGACGTACAAGTTTGAACGCATAGTTGGCAAAATAGTCATTTCGATATTAAGTTCCAAACTTTAAAAAAATAATGAATAGTCAGTGAATCTACTGAATATGATGGATTCCAGTCGCTGCATAATTCAGTGGGTGTTCTCAAGTAGTTACCTGTTTTGGAAATGAAATGTATGTTATCAACAGATAATCTTTGATTGCATCGATAGGTCGTGTCTCTCTTTATACACAAAGAGTATCTGCACAAAATCAGGCACACGTCAGCGCAATGTAGCCAACTTAAGTAGGTAGGAGAGGTTTATAAAAACCTACCTGAGGCAGAATAACTGGATCTTCAACATTTTACAACTAATTCCACTATAGAAAGTTTTCCAAGTGGTATCACAGGCCAACAACATCAAAATAATAGGTGGTTATGTCATAAAAACTAAAATGAAACACTTGCAGTGCTTGATTTGTTGAAGGATACAATTAAGTGTCATTTTTACCCAGAAGGTGAAACCTTCAGGTTTCAGGAAAAATTTTAGTCTTTTTTTTTTTTCCCACCAACTCTGAACTCAAAATTGAATATGCTTTGCATATAAAAGTTATTAGCTGCAATTTTGAAAAACAAATTGTACTTCTGATAATTATTTTAATTTGATGGCATTAGATTAAATATACACAGTTTTATTTTATTTTGGAAGTTATGGATATATCTACCATTTAGTTAATAATTTAGAAAAACAAATTGCTATTTTGGTCCTAATCTCAGCAGCCATGTGAAAATTTCTCTGGTTGTTTTTTTTTAATAAATCTGTCACTGTAACCTCTCCACTGGGACTTGCCTAGTGCGACATACATTAGGAAGAGACTTTGTTTGTGCGCCTAAATGTCCCTACATCAAATTAGTTTCTGGTTTAAAAGGGAACATCTCCTGCCCAATGCTTTTCCAATTCTCCAAGAGGAACACCCCTCACCCACCCGACTGGAAAACAGAGGACCATGGGTCATTAACATGAACTTTTTTATAGAATATAGGGTCACCAATTCAGGTAATTTTGTTACCTACCAAATTTCAATTTACACCCAGTGTTGCAGCCCAAACCTTTCCTCTGGGTGTCTTTGAGAGCTCCAGGTAAATTGGCGTTGATTGGAACTGGAGGCAGCTGGCCAGAGTCTGACAGGAGATAAAATCCACTACAACCCGGATGTTCTTCTCCTCTTCATGCTGCCAACCTTTTGAGCTTTTTTGTTGAAGTTTTCTCATGTGTGGTTTCTCTTTTTAATTTGTGCTTGAAGCAGGTTATAACTTGCTCTTTGCTGTGCCACAAATGTAAACCATCACAATTTTGTTTGAATTTCACTGTAAAAGAAAAAAAAAAAATGCTACTACAACAAGTAAGTTTGCCAGACTGGAATCAATAAGACAGTTCTGAAATACAGAAAAATACATTTGTCACTATACCAGTATGTTCTATGCTTTGATACTGGAGTAAAAAAATAAATAAATAAATGAATCCATTGTATTAAACACTCAGGATTATCAACTAAAAACACAAATTAATGCAAAAGCAACTGCATTTAGTGTTGGAAAAAAAAAAAAAAAAAAAAGTATAGATCTGCATTTTATTATGCATGTGGCTCGTCTCATGATGAAAACACGTATAAAGTATCACACCGTCCTTTTGAAGACTTGCTTGCAAACCTGACCTTCACAGGTTGGCTCCTGAAAAACAAACAAAAAATGCAAGTTTTATACAATTTGTGGGGAAGTCTACATATACAAAAACAAATGAAATAATTTAGTCCAGTACAGTGAAGTCAATGACTTAATTTTAAATACAGCATACAAAGCTAGACTATATTTTCTAAATAAATATTAAAAGGTGATCAGGAATACCAGATGAAGCTCGTCCCCCTGAATCCAGTGTGTCCAGCCCCTGTTTCGCTTCTCTCCTTTCTGAACACACACAAGCTTATCAGTTCACCACAGACTGGTGGAGATGTAAAATAAAACACTTTAATTCGCAGTCAACTTCAATCATGCGGTTTTAGATGTTATGCATAGTCACCTGGCACTTGCGGTGGTCCATTGCCTTCGTCACCTCTTCGAACTCCTCCAATCTTGAAAGAACACTCGTATTTCAACACAGGAGAGATGGTTTGGAAGGTGAAAGAATCTCCATCTTGTTTGATAACCTTCTGAGGCTTCAACATGGAGGCGATTTTGCGTGTTGCAAAGTTAATATCTGCAGGGCAAAACATTAAATTATTAACTGTACCATTTGCTTGTTTTTTATGCTTATTTGACAAAAAATGAATACCTCCACAAAGCGGATTTATCATGATATACCACCTAACAAGTACAATAAGAAAAACTCACCAAGTGCAGCCATGTAACTCTCTAAATTATCATTGCTGACCATATCCCAGGTTCCATTGTAGTCTCAAGGCATTTTGAAGGTTGGGCTCTTTGGAGCACTTGGCAGTGTGAATTCCTGGATGTTTTATAGCGTGTCAGTGTAGGGCAGGGCATTGCAACGCTCGCCTCTGTTATTTCAGACACACAGGGTGAGGTGCAATTTTTGCATAAGATGAGGAAACAATCCTGCATGAAACAAAAAGAAAAAAAATGGAACCACAGATTGTTATCAGGTTCTGCAGACGACTGTTGATTAACATCACTTTAAAGCAGGTGTGTTGAAGGGGAGAAACATCTAAGACTTGCAGGCTATACGGCACGTCTAAGGATCAGGACTGGGAAACGTTGTGAACTGCAGCCTGAAAAAGAAACTTGTAAGGCTGATATTTTGAATGAAGTAAAATCAATTAGACTTTAGTCAGAGGACCTGTTGGTTTTTGTCCTACTTTGTTGCAAATTTAAGCAGATTGGTTCTCAGCCTTGAGGAAGGCAAGACTCCCAAGATTCCCATAACAAAGGTGTTTTTGACTAGAACACCTGACCTGTTCAGGGACACAAGTTGAATTGCTCTCCCTCTGTTTTGACTTTGTTTTTAACCCCAACTATAAAATAGTACTTACCACACTTTATTTTGGTTGAGGTTGCCAGGTTAGTGTGAGTGGTGATCCATCCATCATACCTGCTTATTCATGCAGGGTCACTGGGGGGCTGGTTCCTATCTCCAGCTGTCATTGGGCAATAGGCGGGGTACACCCTGGACAGGTCACCAGTCTACAGATTTGTTGTTTTTTTTTACAGGAAAAATATTTGGTATAGTACCAGACGCAGCCAGGCCTGATTATGACCTGACTTGTAAAATCAAGAAATCTTACACAGAATCTGTCTTGATGACACGAAGTAGGCTAAAAGATCTTAAAAAGCAACACATCATGCCACTATCAAATGACACAGAACAAAAACATCAGCAATAGATGAGAAACAATGTCTGGAAAAGGCAACAAAGACATCTTTAAGGCTTTGGGAAATTTCTCCAAATGGAGAAAACATGAAACGTGGCGAACCCTCCCAGGAGTGGTCGATCCCGCAAAATTACTCCACTTGCATCAACAGCTCTTTCGCGAGGCCACAATAGAACCCAGAACAACATTTAAAAAGCTGCAGGCGTCACTTGTCTCAGTCAGGGTCAGAGTTCATGACAGCAATATAAAAGTCACTGGGCATCCATGGCAGAGTTTAAAAAAACCCCACTGCTGTCCAAAACAGCAAAACGGCCTCTCGCACATTTGCCAGAAAATACAGCATTTCAAAAGAAGAACATCATGCCTATAGTTAAACATGGTGGTGGTAGTATGATGGTTTGGGGCTGCTTTGCTGCTTCAGGGCCCTAGATAACTTGCTGTGGTTGATGAAACCATGAATTCTGCTCCCTACTAAAAGAATCTTAAATGTCTGGAAATCAGTTTATGACCTTAAGCTGAAGCAAACTGAGGTTGTGCAGCAAAATAATGAATGGCTCAGGTTTTTGTAGTGAACTAGTCAAAGTCTGGAAATAAAACCCAACTGACATGCTGTGGCATGACTTCAACAAGGCTGTTCATGCTCAAAAATCCTCCATTGTGGGTGAAATAAAACCATTCTGCAAAGAGAGGGCCAAAATACCTTCACAGTAATTTTGAGACATTAATTGTAAAGCTTTTTTTTGCTTTATAAAATAAATTATCATCAGAGAATTTAATATTTACTCAGGTTATGTTTGCCTAATATCTAAAGCTGTTTGGTGATACATACATTTTATACTGTTCTCAAAAATTACGTAGTGCTATAGAAATATGAAAGGCAACTCGTATAAATTCTAATAAAATATCGACATTAGTGGACACAATAAAAATAGCATAACATTTATAATAATAATAATAATTGGAGGTTTATTTTTGTATATAGCCCACAACAAAATACACGTAACTTCCAGCAAAATATAATAATAAATTATTACCAAGGAGCAATATAAAGTAAGCATCCAATAAAAGTAAATAAGCATCAAACTTGTTTTGAGAGCTAAGCTAAGAAAAGTAAAATATTAACAGTATATTTGATACAGTATACATGTGTGTAAATGTAACTGTATATAAATGCAAAGAAACAAGTGATACAAATTGTAAAACCAATGCTAGCGGACCTGATAATAGTGGAACCCAATCTTTCCTCGGGGAACATGTATCTAGCAGGGCGGTGTTTCTGGGCGGTGTTTCTTGCCTGAATGTGCAGCAATGTTTCTCTACATGCTGATCTTCATGGGCTATCACAGCAGCAGATGGATACCACTGAATCAGAGGTTGAAATTGTAAGTACTCTTGTAGAGAGAGAGCGAGAGAGAGATTATTACCGTTTATGCCTGACTGCTGATGTGTAATTTTCTACAGTCAAATAGTGAATGCAGTGTTTGTGGCGGTAGTTCTGGCCCCTCAGCTCTATGTCATGGGGAGGTAACTGGGATGTAGACCATTGCATAAAGTCACAGACAGGTCATGGATTTATATGTAAAAGTGCTTTTTTTGTTGTTGTGATTAAAGGCCAAAATCCTCAAGATACTGCAGGCAACCTCTTCTGAACAACCTGTCAGCCTCTTTAGCTCTGTCCATCGTCGCGTCAGGTGAGTCCTATTGCACATGCATGATTAAAAAAACAGAATAATGCTAACTTTTAGTCTCCTCTCAGGTTTTTCAGTGGTATTCACGCTGCTAGATCCAGTTCCTCAGGGCTTGTGGGCTGTCTATCATGCGTTTGGACTCTTGTCATGTGGGCATGGACTGTGCACCGCCATCCTGACTCTCACGGCAGCCGCTTGTGTAAGAAAATAAAACAAAAGCAGTAATAGTGAGAAAAAAACAAAACACGAGCATCAAAATGAGTTGTGTTTACACTGACAGGCCAAAACTACCACAGAGCTGTACTACATGTCCGTCGCTCTAACAGTCGCCTCTGCTTTCAGCACAGGTAAGGCACCTTTCTGTCCAAACCCTTTAATCTGCATCTCCAAGGAGATGACACCTGTTTCTGTCTGTTTAGGGTTTTTCATGGTGAGATCAGGACTGTGGTTAACCAGAAGGCAGGCGGTGACGGGGACAAGCAGAAGCAACGGATGATAAAACGGGTCCAGCTGTCCTCGCGCTGACATCGGATACAGTGCAGTTTTAAAGAATTCATGAGGGCTTTGAGCCACCGGCAGATGGTAACTTAAAACCATGAACAAAGGCAAAAAAGTGCAGGCTCTGGTTTTCGAGCTTGCTGCAGGAAAACAGATGCGGTTGTTAGAAATGTATGCAGCATGCTGTCAAATAAACTAACAGATGTGTAGTTTATGCTGTTATCTAAACTGTACATACATGTATATATACTGTAAAACCAAACAGATCAAAACAGATGTTTCCATAGATAAAAGGCAATGTCTAAATTTATGACTGAAAGTCAAATTCAAGCGCTATTATGTTTTAATTTCCAGGCTTTATCACCACCTTATTGTTTTGAAAAACCACCATGTTTGGAAGAAAGACATAAAGGCTCAAGGTGTTGATTTAACATCCTTGTCACACAAAATGATATGTGCTGGTTTGAAGAAGTAAACTGATGTGTTTGTCGTCAGGTTTTCAAATGGAAATTTCACTTTCTTTGCTACTATGAAATAGACGTTCATAAAATAAGTCAAGTTTTAGCTTAAAAATGTCATACAAGTTTGCATGAGTCAATTTCCTAAAAGTTCCAGATAAAACATGCACATGCAGATTTAAAGAGACAGTTAAAATATCTCCAATGAAACCGAAACAACTGAAAACCTTCATTTAATTGAAACATTAAATCTGAGAGTGATTTAGTATATATGGAAAGTAATTACATTTTTAAACTGTTAGAATCACTCTATTCAAACTTTAAGGAATTTTGAGAATTTCCAGAACTGGTACCAACCATGAGTTGGAATTTAGTTTAGATGTTAGATATAAATAGAAAACTATTTAGAAATGAGAATGCTTTGCATTGCTTCTAATTTTGCATAATTTAATTAGATTTCAAATTGCAGGATGTCCAATGGATAACAGGGGTCAGTGTCTGATCGGGCCAATCAAACTGACCAGCCTGGGCTTTCTGGGAAGGGGGAGGAGCTTTTCTCAGTTCTGTTTTGATGATATGTAAATCTAAAGAAAATGTGTAAATCTAAAGAAAATGTGTAAATCTAAAGAAAATGTGTAAATCTAAAGAAACAAATATAGCTGTGTTAGTCTGGGTTGCTCGCAAGTGAATATAAAGTATACTAAGAGGCAAATATGTGAAAAAGTACTATTGCAAATCCCAGGAAGAGAGTCTTGCTCCTTAATTTTCCTCCAGAAATAGCAGATCGTTGTGCATTACTGTAAATGGCTTGAGGCACTTAATTATACAGACGGGAAGTAGCTCCGCCCTGTTTCTACCGCATCAATCCGCTAACCAGTACTTTGTAATGATGGTTGACATTTGTGTTTTTAAAAGTCATGGAGAAATGGCTTAAGGCGCTATTCAAGTTGCGTTAAACCAACATTTGATTGATGCTGTAGAAAAACTGCCACAGTAAGACTCAGATTGTTTCCCTCTCTGTACAAGCAAATATAGGTGTATGTGTTAGTGTCTCTCCCAGGTGCAACAGCCTGACATTAAATGAAACGGATACATTTAAATACAGAAAATAAAAGAAGATTTGAGCAGGAATATAGTATCAGGCTTTTATTGAAAGAAAACACTCAAGGTGAAATTTCATGAACAACTCATTACAGTAAATTCTGTCTGAAACTGCTGGTTTAAAAATAAAAACAAATGATAAAAATTCACCTGTAGATTGTACAGAAAAAAACCTGAAAGGAATGACTATTAACGGGTCATTGATGTGCCGTTTAAAAGTCTCTGCAGCACCAATAACCTTCATCACATGATTACTCTAGGAAACCCCAGATTTTAAGTCTTTTCTAAATAAACGAATTGCAACCCTGCCACCAAACAATAAAAACGTAATAAGAGCTGCAGATTACGCAGAAAACTGTGCAACATATCTGCAGATACACCTGAGATTTGATTTCCACTGACAAACACATTAATTCTGTCCAAAACAAATCTTTCGTGTGTTTGTTTGGCTCCGAGCAACAGACTTCACAGCATCACATGCTGCAAACTTTCTACTCTGATGTGAGACAAGGATGCCTCTTATCTGTCTACATTTCCACTCCGCTCACACTTTCAAAAATCTGCCCGCCCAAAAAATAAAGCCCCCCCCCCACAGATTTCACATAAAGTTTTTGATAAAAAAGACCCATTAACTATAAACTGCAAATACTAAAGTCTCCTTCATGCTTTAAAGGTTAGGTTTATCACCATACTGCAGTTCTTTTACTAAACAAGTATAACTAGTTGGGCTCCAAGAGTTTTTTTCAGTTTCCCTACAATCAAACAGATCCATTAAACAGATTTCCATTGATCTAATAGACCTCTTTGACTGACTACTTACGGTGCAGACCAGACGTTTACATACACCCAACATGGGTATAAATGTCATATTGATTTGGGGCTTTTAATTATTTATTTGAGCAGTTCCAGACCTTTAAACAGAGTCCACACATTGCCAGCGGGGCTGAAGATGGTGTCATGACCGAAGCTAGCCTCCTTCATCTTTTCCAAAACTGCTTTTTGATGCTGTTTTGGGATAACGTTTCTGCTGGAACACCAAATTGTGACCATGTTTCAACCAACCAACCCAGGAATCTGCAAACTGCGACCTAGAAGATACATGTGGCCATGTTCTTTGTAAGCTTGGCCAAACGTGATCAATAACTGATGAGTTTTTTTTAAATGTAAGGTAGTGATGCAAGGTACCCAAAAAGGGCAGTTCTGACATTATTTTCAGTTTTTTCTTGCAATATTTGCATAAAATGTCCACAACAGAATGACACTAATGATACAAGGAATTATTTTATTGTTTAGTCCTTTCATTTGTCATTAGGTTCCAAACTATGTTGTTCCTTCATTTTCCACTAATATGGAACATTTCAAGACCATATTTTCTTTATCTTCTTGTAAAGAATTAGTTTCTTCTTTTTTCTTGAACTTTAAATTAGATCTACATTTGTGATGCATTAACTTAAACATAAAACAAATACAGTTTATAGATTAGGTGCTAATAAGTAAGCTTTTTTGAAGGGTCATGCTGGTTTTGCGGCTCTAGAAAATGTGTACTTGGTAGGTGCAAGGGCAAATGTGGCTTTTTGGATTGTAAAGGTTCTTAACCCATCACAACATTCCAGAACAGTCCAGGAACTACCAAGCCTCAACCCTATTATAAACTGGAAGATACTGGGACACCAGTGTTGCCGTTTACAGTTTAATTTCCTGCTAGCCAAGAAGAAAACACCTGGTCCGAAACTGAAACCATCAGTCTCGGCTGAAACTTGCAGCTGCCCAAATGGAGAAGCCAAATGCCTTCTGGAGAAAACCTGTATGGTCAGAAGAGACAGAGACAGGTATTTGGCCTCAAAATGAGAAGAATGTTTGACGGAGAACACTGTACCAACTGTGAAGCATGGTGGTGATAGCATCATGATGAGGGTTTATTTCAATGCCAGGGGTAATTTGAACCACCTCCAAATTCAGAAACTTCAGCTCAGTTCAACTAGTTTCCACCATTTAGTTGAAACCTGGACATATTTGGATGTTTCAACAGGACAAAGATCCCCAACAGACATTAAATCTGGTTTTGGACTGATAACACATGCCAACAATGAGCTTCTGAACCCGCTGATCAGCCTACAACAACATTTAAACTAGTCTTAATGTTATAGAATGTGTTTGGTTTCTTTGTAGCTTTCTAAGAGACTTTGTTTCAAATATTAGTGGTGGTGTATGTATATATTTGAGCTGGAATGTAAAATCCTGACACTGACAAATGGGTTAGAAAATATCCCAACACACCGAGCCAAATGTTTTGTCTTTAGAAATCATTGTAGTTGTAGTTTGTCATTCGACTCGAAGATTAATGGTTCAGATAAATGATTAAAAGTTCAAAATGAAAGACATTTGTGCCAATGATGTATGTAAACTTCTGACTGGGCCTGTGCTGTCATGAGGTCAAGGTGGAAGCAAGGAAATGTTTAGTAAATGTGATTTGTAGTTACATGAAAAACCTCAAGTTACTGGTCTTCTCTGTGCTGGTTCATAAATTTGTTATTGCTCCCTAACCAACATTTCCACTAAAGCACCTGCATTCTTTGATTGAAAATTAGAAAAATATACCCCCCTACCCTAAAAGTGCGTCATAGTCTATATACCAAACAAGCCTTCCATTAGCGGGCTTCACCCCTGTCACGGGATATTTTTCCAGATTGTCCAGAACTCGGCTCAGCTGGGTGACCAGCTCATGCTTGCCTTTGCCCATCATTAAAAGAGCGACCGTGTGCGCTCGGTTAATGGCGCCGAAAGTGAGGCTCATTCGCTGATGAGGCTTGATGGGGCTCTCTGTGAGAGCCACCAGACTTTCTCCTGGTTCGTTCAGTTTCCCACCAGGGAACAGAGAAGCCGTGTGGCCGTCATATCCGACGCCCAGCAGAACGAAGTGAAAGCTGGATCCGTTAACAAGTTTGTTGATCTCCTTCTCATACAGCTGAGCTCCTCCGTCCTCCTCCACACAGAGACGCTGGTTGAGCTGCACCGGCATGGGGTGGATGTTGTAGTATGGTATCTTCACATGGTGCAGGAGGTGTTCATGCATGTTGTGGAAGTTAGACTCCATCTCTGTCAGCGGAACACAGCGCTCATCCACCATCCAGACGTGCGTGTCTCTCCAGGGGAAGGAGAAGTGGTGCAGGACCAATCTGTGGAACAGAGCGATAGGAGTGGACCCTCCAGAGAGGGCAAGGTGGAAGACCCCACCCTCCTGCACCGCTGCCTCGGCTGCTTCCTGCATATCTGCAGCCAGCCTCTCTACCAGCTCCTCTGTCCAGGCAGACACCATCTCAGCATTGCGAAATTTTCCTTGCATCACCTGAAAACTGTTCCCTGATGTTCCTCCCATCTTATTATCAGGACTGATTATCACCACCTCACTGCTGTAGCGGAGTTCCTTTCCCCTCAGATGGACGTCCAGCATGTCTTCATTGTCTGCACCACCTGGGTAGATCCGGGGGAAAGATCCCTTTAGGCCGCTGAGAAGTGGAGTCCATACTTCCCAGGAGGCCAACAGGTTTTCAGTGCTGACAAAATTATTCTTCTGCCCAGCAAAAATGTGAGAGACGAGCTCTGCGTAAGCTTCCCTTTCTGTGGTTGGAGTCTGCACATAGTAATCTGAAATCTGCAAACCCAAAACGCTGACATCTTTGTGCTCCGTCACTTCCTTCCACTCACCGCCTGTTAAAGCTGGTTTGAATAAATTCTTACTGACTAGTACTGCTGGATATTTAAGGCTGCCGTGCCCAAAATAGAAAACGATCTGCTTAGGTTTGCAGTGAACGTTGTTCTGGCTCTGAAGGCAAAAGACGTCGTTCTTAAAAAGTACGCGTGCGTACCCCACACGTTCATCTAACATCTTCCCTGAGATGAGCAGAACTGGCACGCCTTCATACTGCGCCTCGTCGATATGGGCCAGAACAGCTGCAACACAATCATAATTTATATTTACAAATTAAACAGCAAAAGGCATACAGTGCTTACAGAAAAAAAAAAACCCTAATGTATTTCATCTGGATTTCATTTAATAGACCAACACAAAACAACGCATAATTGGAAGGAGAATGATGCTTGTTTCTTTAAAAATTTCACAAATAAAAATCTGAAAAGCTTAAAGTAAATTCAACCTCCTTGAACAAAATCTGGTGCAGCCAGTTGTTTTTAGAGGAATCCAACCTGTGTGTGACTTAATTTCAATATAAATCCAGCTGTTCTGTGAAGCCCTCCAAGGTTCGTTAGAGAAGAATGTTGTGAAGAAGTTTAAAACAGAGTTACAATATACAACAATATCCTGACCAATGAACATCTCTCAGAGCTCTGTTATATTCCTAAAAGGGAACAATATGGCTCAACAGCTAACCTAACAAGACATGACCATCCCCCTAAACTGACAGGCCTGGCAAGGAGAGCATTAGTCAGAAAGGGTAACTCTGGAGAAGCTGCAGAGATCCACAGCTCTGGTGAGAGAATCTAGAGACAGGACAGCAATTAGCTGTGCACTCTGCAAATCTGACCTTCATGGAAGAGTGGCTAGAAGAAAGCCATTGTTGAAAGAACACCACAAGAAGTTTGTAATAAGGCATGCAGTGGACACAGCAAATATGTGGAAGAGGGTGTTTGAGACCCAAACTAAACGTTTAGCCTGCAAAATCCTAATGAGGAGAAAAGCCAACACTTAACACACTGCCTCCAATAACAAAACATGGTGGAGGCAGTATTATGCTGGGAGGGTGTTTTTCTTCAGCATGAACAGGAAAGTTGGCAATAGCAGAAGATGAGTGTAGCTAAATAAAGGAAGAAACTCTTCTAGATGCGGAGGTTCACCTCCTAGCAGGACCATGACCCAAAACATACAGCCAGAGCTACAATGGAATGGTTTACACCAAAAAGCGTTGGCCTAGTCAAAGTCCAGACCTTAATCTGACTGATTTTGAGGTATTTTGTAAAGAAGAACCAGATTTTTATTTGTGAAAAATATTTTCCTTCTTCAACATAATTCTGTACCACGTTTTGTTAGCCTATCACCAGCAAAATACACTGAACTTTGTTGTTGCAACATTTCAAAATGTGAAGTTCAAGAAGTATGAATACTTTGGCAGGCCACTGTATATGACAGGAAAACAATAAAAGAAAGTTCTGTGTTCACCTGCAAATGTTGGAGTCAGACTGACATGCTCTTTAGTTTTATTCAACTCCTGTTGAACCTCGGTTTTGTAGTTTTGGTACTGTCCAATCACAGCCTGATTCTTTCCTAAAGGCAACATGGAGCTGAGGACCTCCAGCTTGTTTCGAAGAACTTCTCCGCTGTTGCTCACATTCGCAGGGAGCTTCATCGTCAGCAGCGCCATGACCTCGGTCAGATGGTTCTGCAGAACATCTCGGATCACCCCGTACTCGTCATAGAAGGCAATACGACCTGAGAAGTTCAAACGAGGGGACAGGAACACATATTTCCAAAATGACTCAGTAACATTAAATACAACAGTTATAGGGTTTATGTGAAAATAGTAAGAAAATAATCTATGTTTAAATCCTACATATTTATTTGAATATATTTAATCATTTTACGATTTGTGCGCAACAGCCCGTCATGAAACAGTTTAAAGTCAGTGTGGCTTCAGCCTTCAAACGTCAGACCTTAGCACAGTTAGCTGACTCTGATAAGAAAGCTTGACAGAAATCACACAACTGTGATAATTACAAGTGTTTTTTTTTTTAATCAAATCTATTTATTTGCATATAGAGGTTTATTTTGATGCATATCTGAGTAGGTGTCTAAAGACTTGCATATTTACATGTGTGTGATGGTGTTTCTGTACTATGACTGATGCGCTTCTTCAACTGATTAAGGAAGAAAGTGGTAAGAATAAATAAGTTTATGCTCCTTCCTTTTCAAACATGTAAGGTATAATGGAAATATATGCACTTCTATAAATATCAATTATGTGTACTTAGCACACACACACGTGATTAATTCATTAATTGTGCATTTAAGAAAATATTTAAGGATATATTTATTCAATGAATTATGGATGGTTCTTTGGTTGCTTAAAGTTTTATTTGTGAACTTTTACTATAACTTATATAATAGGTTATACAGAAATAAATCTATATTATTTCCTGTACAGGTTTTCACATGCAATTAATAAAAAAAATATTTATCAAATATAATTATTTAAAAGATTTTTGACACATTTAGATAGGTACAGGTTATTGTATTTACTCATTTCATTTAAATTCATTAAGTATTTATTTAACAGCTTGTTTATTAACTGGCTTGTAACACTTCCAGCCAAAGAAAGGATGCTGTGCCTTATTGATAACAGTATGTAGAGATGAAAAGGTTCAATATATTTTACTTTACATTGCCATAAGTATAAAAGTATTTAGCATTAGAAATTGTATGCACAATCAGTTGAAGATAGCAAATGTCACCCTGGCCACCTAACTGCAAGGGGGATGCTTTGCAAAAACATTCATGTTTCATATCTTCTCTGATCCCAGAGAATAAAACTCCCAAAAAATTTTTTTCTGAATATGAGCTCTGATCAGAACTTTGATCTTACTTCCTGAACTTTCTCTGGATCAAGCATTGTGGATGGGACAACAGATGACAGGATGGCCGTGTTTATTGTCCACTGTATAGTCGTTTATGGGAGCAATCAGGATGGGGTCACTGACATGCTTTAAAAAGAACCACAGGTGTGAGATGACATTTACTAACTTGTTTCTTTTCATGAAGCATGCTAATTGTTTTCTCGTACTTTAAGAGCTGAAGCAGGTACTTAATGACTTCTCGAATGATTTTTATGTATTTACATATATGGACCCTAAAATAAACTCCCCCATTTGTTGCAGTATTCACCCGCTAAAATTATCAGGAAAAAAAACCAACCTTTAGGATGAACACATTTACTCAGTGGTGAAAAAAAGAAATTAAGAGTGAACAGCTTTCACAGAATGTCCTGAGCGCTGGGTTCTCCTCTGTTCTCTACACTCGAGGTCACCCCACAAGGTTTGTACGGGATTTAGGGCTGGAGACCAAGATGAACTTTGTGCTGCTTTGGTCTCATATTGTCGATCAATTTCTACCAAAATACTCAATTAAGACCTACTTTCATTTTTCTGGCAGAGATGACCAGATTTTTAATTCAAATGACCTGTTTTCTGAAAGAGTTTATGATGCCATGCACATATATTTATACAACAGGGAAACAGTATGTCATGGATTCTTAATTAAAAGTTCCTAGACACTCTGACTCAACTAAAAATAAAATGCAAAATCATTTTTTTTCCTGTTAAGTTAAATTTTATTGTAGTTTTGTTAAAAAAAACAAAACTATTTTAAAACACGGATGTTCTAAATGCTTCAGTGTAACATTATGCTACAGCAATTAATGAATTTTTTTGGTGCTGGTACACAAAAGGTGCTGTGAAAATGTGTTAAAATTAATTTACTGCGTCATTTGTTTTTTTCAAACAAGGAAGGGGAAACCTTTGATCACCTTTGACATCCAGAGTCTCTTTCAAAACAATCTCTATCCTCTCGATGTGATGCCTGTTCCAGATGGGACCCAAAAGCTTTCTGTTCTCCATCCTGAAGGGAAGTATCTTTGACACCACCTTTTTCAAAGAAAAGAAGGATTTAAAAAATCTAATTAAACACCTGAAATGTCAAGCGGGACAGGAACATGATGTGCTCGATCTACCTGCTTTCCTAAGTAGTGGTCAATTCTGTACATCTCTTCATCCTTCAGTGCACCCAGAAGTTCAGTAGCTAACACTTGTGCACTCCTGTAGTTGTGCCCGAACGGTTTCTCGAGCACGACCCTCAGCCAGGACCCATCAGTCGGTCTGCAACTGCTGTTGATCTTCTCTGCAATCCCTGCATACGTGAAAGCTGGAACCGAGAGGTAAAAGAGCCGGCCGGCTTCCGTCATTCCCTCCTGCTGCAGCTGCTGCTCGATGTGCTTGGCCAGCTCCTGGTAGTCTTCCAGAGCTTTCAGCTGTCGATATTGCGAGAGCCGCAGGAACTGATCCTTCAGGATGGCGCAGCGTTCCTGAGACACATCCTTGGAGCATGTGACTGCCTTCAGGATCTCGAAAAGGATCGGTGTGGCCTTTTCAGACGGGGACAAGCCTCCGCCGTAGAAAGAAAATGTGTTTCCACCGCTGACCTGGTCGACATATAGTTGAAAGAATCCCTGCCACAGATATTTCCTCGCCAGGTCTCCAGTTCCTCCAACTATGACCACAGAAACATGGCCAGTTCTCTGAGCCTCTTTTCGCTCCTCGCCATATCCTCCGTTTGCACAAAGAGCGACGAGAAGCAGTGAGACAGTTAAAGACATTTTTCTAGTCTGAACTGTCCAAAAATCCTGTGGACACAGCGGAAAGACGTTCGTCAAAATTATTTTAAATTATTATCATTTAATGGACAACCCAAATATTTCAGTAGGAGAAATTTGAATCATCAAAATGAACTGATGAAGATGAGCTATTAGTTTAGCAAAGATCAATATCCCTCTGCCTCCTTGTTCTTTTTAAGTTTCCAAAGAGGAATTGATCCGGTCTCCAGTGCAGCAATGCAAGCAAGGGGTGTGGACTTTCGCTCTTTGCTCTGGGGCGTTGAGCTTCCAGCCTGACAGCTGAAACGGTTTGTTATTCTGGGAAAATCCTGCCCACTTACTGATGATTTTGCCAGGGATAAAATCGTTCTATTGAGAAAGACAAATAAATGTTAACAAAAATGGTCATCTTGATGAAAATGAGGAAAGAGGGAGGCCGTGTGGCTCATCCCATACTACACTCTTATTACTGATTTTATATAAAAATGCTCAGTAGATTATTTTGTTAACCTGTTGATGCCCAACTACTGGCTGGTCAATACATTATAAACCAACACCAGACAGTTACTTTTTTATGTTTGAATAAATGCAGCGGGTCATAAACAATTATTTTATTTTTCTTTTACTCGATTTATCAGGCCCCGTTGAAAATTATCTTTAGAAAGCAAAACCTCTAACCTTGTTCTAACCTTGTTCTAATTAGAAATAAACAATAAATAACTCAAGTGAAGAAGGGTTAGATTGTTGCATTGCTCAAAATCAAGTACAATGAATCCCCATCAGAAACACATGGAAAGTTACATGTATTGAAGAATTTTTGCAGGACATCAGTAATGCTGCAGATTCACTATAGCTTATATCTATGTGAAGTTATAGATGAGAGCAATATGTGCCAGTGCAGTAAAACCCTCCAAAGCAAATGTCTCCCAAGGGAGACCAATAAAGGTAGTTTGACCTGTATTATACAAGAGATGAATGTTTGCCTTCAACATATGTACTGATGCATAGCATTTTAGATCAATAATGTTTCTGATTTCCACTAACAGGAGACTGAAAATTGCAAACAGTACCTAGAATGCCCACAGGATGAAGCTGACTTATGATCGAGTACAACATCTGGAATCCCAGCAGCCGATTGTAATGTTTGCACTGCAGCAATGCAAACAGCAAAGTCCACACTGCAGGACTGCCTTAACAGCTGCTAAATATTAGCTATGGTTCACAAAGGTAAAAACCCCCACTGAAAGTATAACAGATCAACTAGACAGCTAAAATTGATGAAACCGTTTACCCTTTCAAAACTGCAGTGTGCTTGTGGTTTTGATCCACTTTATGTCTTTACTGCACATTGCTCAACATGGGGCAATAAATGCCTGGAGTCATGAACTTTGGGTCATGACCGAAAGAATGAGATCCCAGATAAAAGCGGCTGAAATGAGCTTCCTCCGCCAGGTGGCAGGGCACTCCCTTAGAGATAGGGTGAGGAGCTCGGAGCAGAGCCGCTGCTCCTACCCACTGCGAGGAATCAGCTGATGTGGCTCAGGCATCTCTTCAGGGTGCCTCCTCTCTCTGCAGGTGTTCCAGGCACCACCAGAATGAGGCCCAGGGAACGGCCCGGGGACACGCTGGAGGGAGCATGTCTCTCGGCTGACCTAGGACCGCCTCGTGGTTCCCCCAGAGGAGCTGGAGGAGGTGTCTGGGGGGAGACAAGTCTGGGCGTCTCTGCTGAGGCTACAGCCCCCGCCACACGGTCCTGGTTAAGCGGAAGACGAGTACGAGTACGCAATATTCTTATCTTAAATGTCATCTTTGCATTTCCTATAAGCAGAAAATCATCATAATTAACAGAAATAAAGGCTTGAAAACATCAGTCTGTGTGTAATTAATCTATATATTGTGTTTCAATTAGTGAATTGAGTTGTTGAAAAAAAAAAAATGAACCTTTTAATTATATTTGTAATTTATTGAATATGACTGTATTTGTGTGTTTGGGGTCCTGTTTATAAGAGCTACACTTTCAGCTCCAGCTCCAGGGATGATGCAGGTTTTCTCTCATGACTGAAACTAATAAGCCCAACGATCTATAATCCACTGCAACTAACAACCGAGCCCTCAGTAAAGCACATGATATGTATAAAGGCCTCCTTGAATGGCTGGAGAATGGTGTTTACAGTGTAGTAGTGCTCACTACATCACCCCAGCATCATAAATGTTGGTTTCAAATCACCTCAAGTGAAGTGTGTGTTCTAAAAAGGGTCATTGCACAGTAATCTACGTTGCCAGGCTACTGTACAGTACATGCAGAGAGGTGAAAGTAACAAGATACCATGATCCAGTATTGCTTGTTTTTTTTCCCTTTCCATGCACATTGAGCACATCACAAATAGTCAGGAAAAACAACAAGCAAATATTCAGGTTTTTTTTTTAAATACTGATATTCTATAGTTTAGGGGTATTAAGTCAATAATGGAAATACAGTAATAGAGTAATAGGTAAGGAGGCACCGATCAAGTGACACTTCTTTGAAAATAGTCAGCACATATTTTGGTTATTTCCTATTAGTAATAAGTGCCAATAACAACATATTTCTCTCTGTTTTATGTCTTCAAACAACAAAGAAAGAGGTTAACAGAGACTGTACAGTACTGCGTGTGCCTTTGGTTTAATGACATACAGTCTGTCAGAAGTACTAAAGTACATTGTATTCCTATAACTTTCACTATGTTTTAGATGCACAGCAGCCATATTGAATTTAAACTCAGGTCTGCTTGGGGACCTCCAACTTTCTAAGTCAATAAACAAATTCCATTTACATTTTCCAACTTTGAAGTAAGGAACTCTGCTATCCAAGTAGAAAGGAAATGCACCAAAGGTCCTTAGAAGGAAAAACATATTTTGCAAGTCAGACCTGAAAGAAAACACAGAACTGGCCAATAATAGCCTAACTTTAGTAACTGGTAACCTTACATGAATAATGTGAATGTGGCTCGCATAATATCCGGGAAAAAAAGTCAGATTTTCCTGAATGCTAAAATATAGATTTTTCCCCCGTAGTCAAACATCTGACTAATGGGAGAGTTACCAATTTTGGGCTATTTCTTATAGGAATGAGAAGGTCCTTGTTGGTTAATTGTGGCTCCTAACAAAAGCACAAATAACGGAGCTTTGAATGTTCAAGGTGAAGTTAATATACAAGCATTATTTGAGGCTCCTACAGGTTCTGTTTGGACAGTTCTTGATGCAAAAACTGCTTCGCAGTGTGTTTATCAAAATTGCTGCTTTAGTCTTATTGTTTTAAGAGTTGGAAAGAAATTTATCCAAGTAGCTATTTTGGTATGAAATAGTCTGCTGCTGATGTTTGAACATGCTACTGGCTGTGGCATCCCATCAGAAACAGTTTTTCATTTAAGTTTTTTGAAGTTTGGATGATTTCCAGTGGTCATTAAAGTAATCATATGAAGCATATTGTCTATTTTTTCCTTCCTATTAACACCCCAGCTGGGATTTCTTGCTGAAGTTTTAGTTTGACAAAACTGTTTGATTTCCCTGAGGAGAAGTATAATTCCGTTATTCAACTAAATAGTCTGTTAATTAATAAATTCCAGTACCTATATTTTACACACAACTGATTTTATATGTGAGTACAGGCTTACTTAACCCTTCATAACATACAGGGGTTGGACAATGAAACTGAAACACCTGTCATTTTAGTGTGGGAGGTTTCATGGCTAAATTGGACCAGCCTGAGCCAGTCTTCATTGATTGCACATTGCAGCAGTAAGAGCAGAGTGTGAAGGTTCAATTAGCAGGGTAAGAGCACAGTTTTGCTCAAAATATTGAAATGCACACAACATTATGGGTGACATACCAGAG
>JAHUTJ010042003.1:0-23536 GCA_036250325.1 Characodon lateralis
GTTGACTTTGCAGCAATCCCTCATACTGAGCATGCATGTAGCGACAGTGGAGAGGAAAAACTCCCTTTTAACAGGAAGAAACCTCCAGCAGAACCAGAACCAGGCTCAGTGTGAGCGTCCATCTGCCACGACTGACTGGGCCTCTAGATGGTCTCTCAGTTGGGGTCAGTAGGAGACATCATCATGGGGAAGACTGCTAACTGGATTGATGTCCAGAAGACAGTCATGGAAACCCTCCACAAGGAGGGGAACCACAAAAGGTCTTTGCTGAAGAATCTTGCTGTTCACAGAATATTGTATCCAAGCATATTTACAGAAAGTTGAGTGTAAGGAAAAGGTGCGGCAGGAAAAGGTGCACCAGCATCAGGGAGAACTGCAGCCTTGAGAGGACTGTTAAGGAAAATCAAGAATCTTTACGAGCTTCATGATGAGAGGACTGAGGCTGGAGTTACTGTATCAAGAACCACCACACACAAAGTCTACACATGGGCTATAAGGTTCTTATCTGGGCTGAGGAGAAAAAGAACTGGACCATTGCTCAGTGGTCCAAAGTCCTCTGTTCAGATGAAAGTCAATTCTGCATTTAATTTGGAAATCAAAGTCCCAGAGTCTGGAGAAAGAGTGGAGAGGCACATAATCCACGTTGCTTGAAGTCCAGTGTGACGTTTCCTCAGTCTCTAATGATCTTGGGTACCATGTCATCTGCTGGTTTTGGCCCACTGGGTTTTCTGAAGTCCATAATTAACACAGACATCCATCAGGACTTTTTGGAGCACGTTATGCCTTCTTCCTTGATTAAATTGTTCAGCAGGACTTGGTGCTGACCCACACTACCAAAGGTAACAGAAGCTGGTTCAGTGACCATGATGGTACTGAGTTCGACAGGCCAGCAAACTGACCTGAACCTCATAGAGAATCTATGGTGTATTGTCGAGAGGAAGATGAGAGACCAGAACCAACAATGATGACCTGACGGCCGTTATCCAAGTAACCTGGGCTTCCAGCACTCCTCAGCAGAAGCACAGGCTGATCTCCATGCCATGCCGCATTGATGCAGTAATTCATACAAAAGAAGCCCCAACCCCAACCGAGTGCATAGAAATAGAGATACTTTTCAGAAGCCTGACATTTCTGTTTAAAATATCTGATATTGATCTTATGTAATAGTATAATTTTCTGAGACATTAAGCTTTGGTTTTTCATTCTCTGTAAGCCATAATCATCAAAGTAACAACAAATAAAGGCAGGAATCAAACCTCTGAACCTTCGAGAGCTTTCTTGTGGACAAGAATTGTCTTGTAAATATTAATTAAAGCTTGTGTTGCCTGGTGCTTTGAGATGTCATTTACCCTTAATTGTTGTTAATTTTACATTGTGAAAAAACAAAACCGAATGATTGAAACATCCTGTATCTACATTCGTAGCGTTTTATATGAAAGATGTGGCTCCCTACTCAGGGACCCTTTTAATTGCTCATCCTCATGTCACAACGTGCACCATGGCTGGTTGATGATGCTGAACTTGGGCTCTAAATTACAAGTTGGTCACACTGTTTTTAAGGAAACAGGAATCTTTGATCTAAAATGTAAAACAGATAAACTTGTCAAACCTCAACTGGGTTATTCTAGGTGAAAAAAGATCCTTGGAAACACAGTTTGGGTTTTAAGAGACAGTGGTTCTGTTTGGGAAAGAAATAAAAAGAGAAATTTGGATCCCTCTCTGCCGTCGGGACAACCTCGGGTATCCATATACATCACCACATGACCAAATAAATTATTTAAATTTGTACTCACCTCCCTCGGGGGTGTTTAAATGTACCGGCGTGGAAGGAGGGCTCTCCCCTTTGCTGTTGAAGGCTGTGAGCCTGAGCTCATATTGGGAGAAGAGGCGTAAACCAGTGACCTCAGCTGAAGTCTCTGGACCACGGACCTCAACCATCCAGCTGTCCCTGTTCATCCGTTTATGGTGCTCATGTTTGTCTCTTTCCCTCATGTGGTGATGTTTGCCAAGAGACCT
This sequence comes from Characodon lateralis, assembly GCA_036250325.1. Taxonomy (NCBI): domain Eukaryota; kingdom Metazoa; phylum Chordata; class Actinopteri; order Cyprinodontiformes; family Goodeidae; genus Characodon; species Characodon lateralis. Next base: position 2,017 of record JAHUTJ010042003.1, read on the forward strand.
CCTGTCTCGTCTGCTGGAAGGACCTAGCCTCCTGATGTATATCTGATGAAGGGGAAGAAAAGAGCAGATGAAAGATGGAGGTGTGTAGAGGTGGGCAGAAGCCAGGTGACGTTGCATGGTTCCCTCAGAATTTATTTACTCAAAGATTCTGCATGCTGGAGGCCAAAGTATCACCCCTACCAACTCCAGGAGCTTTATTTTAAATTCAAATGGGTTTAGTGGTTAAAATGTCCTTAATATGTCCTAAAATGTCCAGGAGGTTTGTGTTCCAGAGGGGACACAAGGGGCCAAGTTCCAATCCCACAGACTGCCACTCTGGGTCCCTGAGCAAGACCCTTGGCCCCACAATGCTCCCCAGGCGCCGCACAATGGCAGCCCACTGCTCCCTGTAAGGGATGGGTTACATGCAGAGGACACATTTCGTTGTAATGTACATGTGCAAGGACCAATAAAGATGATGATAAAGATGATGATGATAAAGAAAGCTGACATGCCATCAGTTGTCCCCATTCCCTTACATGCTAATAGAAGCAGTACCAGTAAGCCCATATTTCCTATGCAAGCAGTGATCCAACTTGCATTAGACATCACCATGCTGCACTGGACTGAGATGCTTAGGTGGCAAAGCTATAAAAAAAAACAGTACCCTGTAACCCAGCAGATGACCACGGACGTTCCGCACTTGGTTCCACGTCACTCTGACTGTGCTGTTCATCACAGTGGTTGAAACTCCAGTGGGGGCCTCCTCTGGCTCTGAGACAAGACGATAATAAAAAGATGACCCAGGTTAGAATGTGAGGAGAGAGGCAGGAGTTTTACATTGCAGTCAGCATGTTTATGGAGAGCTTGTTGTGAGGGACACCTCCAGCAAGGTTCTAAGGTGGGGAAATGGTGGAGATCCATAATCCTGTGTTGGATTAGATGTGTTGCTATGGCAAAATTTGAAATTTACTTCTGACACAAAAGAAACAATGAAAATATCTTGTTTTTTATTTTGTAAATTCATGTTATCAAGTTGGCTGATATGATTTAACATGATTTCTTTTAGCCCGAGGTAAACTGTGTACCCATGATTTAAAAATATTGCTACTCTCATAATTGTTACCTAAAAAAGCGATCCTGGTATCATTTGAGGGCAAAGTTTGGAGTGACTGACCTTTAAAGGTCAAACTAAAATGTATAACAATATACAATGTATGAGAGTGGCACTGTTGATTTCTGGATGCTTTTAACAGTTTTTAACTGCAGTTTGTCACAGGACCAAAGATGATGCAGCAAACATGTGAAAGAAGGGGCTTTGATCGGATGAGACCAAAACTGAACTTTTTGGCCTACATGCAAAACTACGTGTGGTATAAAACTATCACACTGAACACCTCATCCTCACTGTGAAACATGGCGGACTGAGTATCATACTGTGGGAAAGCTCTTATTCAGCAGGGACAAGGAAGCTGTGCAAAGGCTGCAAAAGAGTTGAGACTGGGGCAGAGGTTCATCTTCCAGCAGGACAACAACCATAAACATGCAGACAGAGCTGCAAAGGAAACATTTACATCAAACCATAATCTTGTGTTAGAGTGGTCCTGTCAAAGTCCAGAAGAAGTGCTCTGTCCAATCTGACTGAGAATGAACTACTTTGCAAAGAAATTTGGCAAATAGTGGAGACTCGCAGCGAAAGGTGTCGCTTTAAAGTACTGATTCATCGGGATGAATCCCAATGCACTCCACTCTTTTCAGATTTTTATTAACCTCAAGTATTTAAACTTCACAATCATGCAACAATTTGTGTTGGTGCATCACACAGAATACCAACAAAAGGCATTGACGTATGTGGCTGTAATGTGACAAAGTACAAAAACATTCAAGCAGCGTACTTCTGTGTGTAATTCTGTTGGAAGGCACTAAAACAATCATGGCTTTGTTTGACCTGCCTGTTATGCCTTGGTGCCACCACTAGGGGAAGTAATAAACTAATAGCCTGCAAAGATTGTGGCTGGTACCCATATGCTGTTAATTGATTGTGTCATCGAGGTAAGGCCTCACATGGAAAAGGGCATGAGTAAAAAAATACATCTAAACCTTATCAAATTAAGATAAGTTAAATGCTTCAGTCTGCTTAATAATAAATATTGCGTTGCTCATAACTATCTGGGTCGATCTTCTACCCAAGCTGAGAGAAGTACACTACAGTGTCCTTGACTCTGAGACCGGAAAAACTGAGGAAGAAAAGATCAGATGACATACTGTCCTCCCCGGAATGTCCCGTCATTGTCACAGGTGCTGGTCCTGATCCGACTGCATTGACCGCCTGGACTTTGATCTCAAATGGTGTGAAGGTTCCTGTGTTATTTACTATAAACGGTGGAGATTTCACAGAGGCAGTGTTCCAGTTTGTGTTTTTATTGTTAGCCTCCCGCCAGTACACCTGGTACTTGAAGTCCTGGCCGTTATGGAGGTGCTTTTCCATCTCCTGTAGTAGAACATAAAATAAACAGATTTGGTTTTAGCTTGCTTTGTTACTAGCAATACTTCCAAACAAATGCACTGAGGCACTTACATCCCATGTGATTAGCAGAGTCCCTGGATCTGTTGAATTGGTGCGCACATTAGTGGGGTTCAATCCTGGAACTGCGGGAATGTGAAGAGGAGAGGACATTAACGAAGGGAAGAGGTAACCCCTCAACATACCAATACAATGAAGGGGCAGCCTTTATTTCAGCTCTTTAGTATGAAAAACAAATCAGCATCTTGTTAACTGAAGCCATTTTTTACACATGCACTGTTGTCCTGAATAATTCTGTCGATGTTCTAGACTTTGTTCTACACTCCACTCTGGATTTCTGAACAGGAAATAGATGAAGGCAAATAGCAGAATCTCAGCACGGTGTGTCACCATGTGGTGTGGTTTTACCTGCTGGTGGTGACCTGTGCTCATTGGAGGGCTTGCTGGGGTTGCTCTGGCCAATTTTATTAACAGCGGTAACTCTGAAGCGGTAGTTGCAGAAGGGCTTCAGGCGGAGCACGACGTGACTGAAGTTCCCGGGTACCCTGGTCCACGTCTGCCATGCTGGGTTCCTACTCTCTGAGTGGGGCTGCTCATGGCCTTCCACGATGAACACTAGAAGGACAAATTATGCACAGTCACTAATTAACAGCTTTCCTGTGGATCACTGAACTAATATTTAGTTATAGAACCACTGTATTGAATAGAATAGAATAGAATAGAATAGAATAGAATAGAATAGAATAGAAATACCCTTTCTTGTCCCATCAGGTGGAAATTTAGGTCTGTCAGCAACAAAGTAAAAGGAAAATGGAAGCATACAGGTACACACAAAGGAGTAAACTATAAAAATCAAAAGGTGTAGACTGTAAGGAAAAGGAAAAGGGCACAAAGAGAGCTGCTCCACGTCTGTGATCTATGGATTCGATTAACCTCTTGCACCTGAGCAGGTGTTCCAGCTCAGGGCGATTGGGTTAGAGCTACATACCACAGTTCATCTGCATTTCTTGGTTTTGCCTAAGATGTGACATCTTTGTTGTTGTCACAACACAAGTTTTATTAGATTTAAATCTATAACGAAAGTCTTCTTGCTGTGGAACCAAGATGCAGTACAGTACTTTACTGGCATGATTGGAGTCTTTGCCTTGTTGAAACCTTCATTTGAAGACTATTTTCGTTTTAGTTTAATGAAACATTACCTCTGCAAGTATTTAAATGCATTCAAACTGATTCATGATCCCCGGCGGTAGGTGATATATGGGTGCAGCACCAGAGTATGAGAAACATTCCCATACCATGATGACTGAGACACCATGCTTGAAATGAGTGTTCAAAGGTCATCTGACAAACTGTCTGCAGCCCAGAAAGATAAATCTTGCTTTCATCAGTCCAGAAAATGTTGCATCATTTCTCTTTAGGCCAGTCAGTGGGGTCCTGTAGCCTCTTTAGTGCATATCATTATACATTGTATCATATCTTGGATTCACATAGGCATCTGTTAGTTGACTTTCTTTAATCACCCTGGAGCTGATCATCGGCTGATTTTGTTGCCATTTCTGCTATTTTTAGATCTTTTCAAATGGTAGTTATCAGTTTTCTTCCACGTTTTCTCCTCAGTCATGCTTTGCAAACAGAGGTTTGGACTGAATCTGTGGCTGAAGTAGGCAGGTTGTTTAAAATCACCAAGGAGATCCACAGTTAACTGTAGTTCTAAAAACGTTTTTAGTCAGTTCAGAAAATATGAATAGTTCTCATTAACACACTCAGGAAAACATGTTTTTGCACAACACTGTTCAAAATGTGTACTCAGTTGTTTTCAGAACAATCAGACTTATTTGGCCATTAAGGTCACTAATGGGGTCAATTAGGTCACACAAGTCACTGACTCTACTCTGCATGTTGAATATTTGGCCCATTATCACTTGACGATCCTAACATGTCCCTAACGATACCTTGTTTTGGTCACATGTCTAAAGTTGTGAGTGACTTTAAAACCGCTTGGTGAGATGAGTCATAGCTGCGCTGTAGTGCCAAAAAGATGAAATCCAAGGCCAGCTCTTGTGTTTGGCGTTGGTTTTTCATGTTTAACACAGATGACTTTTGTACCTGTCTCTTGGAACACCTTTCTTCTCTGTCCAAAATGTGCACAATGCGATCTACAAAAGAGTGTCATGCCCCTGAGATGCAGATGAACCTCTTGAGTCGTGGCCAGATGAGCCGGCTCTTCTGTGTAGAGCCATCCTTTTGTGTAGCTGCTGTTTGGTTTCCTCAGTGAAGAGGCCTGAACATTCCTCACTGCTCTGGACTGCTGAGCTTGTTTCTGGGTGTTTTATTCTTAAGGTGAACCAGGCTCTGTCTGAGAGTGTTGTTGGGTTAAAAATGCACCGGAATATTATGCTGGGAAAATATTCTTCTTGGTTCCTTAGATACTTCAGCCACATATGAAATCTGCTGCCTTCTCTGGTTTTCTTCCGCAATGGACTGACGTGAGTTTGTTGAAATCCTGTTTGCCTTAACAAAAACCCGGTTAGGGTCTCCACACGTTTAAGGTTCTTTCTTGGTGCATTGGAGTTCCTTGTCCTTCCCTTCTGTCCTTGAGGGGACCTTTTGTCTCGATGCTGCAGAGTTTTGATGATTGACCTTTCATGTTCCAGTGGAAGTACTGATCTGTGTGGGAGTTTCCTGTCTTACCTCATTCAAATGGATGTTAATCTGGTGAAATGAATCTGAGAGCAGGCGTTGAAGGAAATGATGTCACTCTTTGTATTGCCATGTGACTACAAATCAAACACATGCATCCAGGATGTGTTTTGTGTGCTAGTCCTGCCTTTGTACCTGTTATGGGGCTGTTGTGTGAGGGTCCTGGGATCCAGCTGAGATTGACGCTGTGGTCCTCAACACCGGACAGGGATACAGAACCTGGAGGCCCTGGTGGAGCTGTGGGCCCAACACAGAGCTTCAGTTAGATGTTTACATGCAACTCATCATCACTACAAATGTTTTGAGCTTTGAACAATTTATCTCAACCAATCACTTTTCGACTTGAAATGAACATAAAAACAAGGAATTTTAAAACAAATTTTGGGTGCACAACTTTGAGCTCACTATGGATTTATTGACATTCAAACTGGCAAAGATTATACACATAAGCCTAAATATTTGCACATACCCAAGCATCCATTAGAAAGAGGAACCTTGACCACACAATTTTTGTTGCCATCAACAAGTTTTGACTGAATATTTAGCCAATGATTTTCTTCTTAGTGTTAGCTTGCTGGCGTGTTTAGGATTACTGTCCTGTTGGAACATCCAGCACAAGTTTCAACCATGCAGCTGTTGAGTCTACATGGACCTAAAGAGTGTAGTGCTCCTATGAATTATTCCTTCAGGTTTTTGCAATCACCACCACCACACGTGGCAAAAAGCCTCTCAGCATAATACTACCAACCCCATGCTTCACAGTTGGTACAGTGTTCTTAGGTTTGAAAGCGTCACCTTGACTCCATCAGTTACATTTTTGTCTTGTCCAACCCTTCCACTTTTCACTCCAAAGGTGTTTGCTTATGCAGTTAGCTGCAAATTTCAGTACAATTTAAAGGAACCAGACCATAGCAACTTTATTTATAAATCACTTTAAGACATCCACAGCTGAAACAAAATTCAAAGAGAGACCAATTAACCTGTCATGTTTTTGGACTGTGGGAGGACATCCTTGTCCCTGATGATCGGTTGCTGGACACAAAGTATCAGACACAATCAACACACATTATCCATACCTACTACAGTGATGGAGCCAGTGGCTTTCACATGACCCAGTGGTTCAGTTTCGACCTCACAAGTGTAATTTGCTGTGTCATCTGACTGGACCTTTGTCACTTTTAGTGTGTTATTCTTGAAAAAAGTGTACCTAAAACCAGGGAGAAAACAAGCAAAAAAGTTATGAAAATATCAAACAGCCAAAGTCCTAACCCTATGACTCCTTCACACTGAATGAAAACTCTGAAACAGTGTAAAAATAAACCAGAATATGGGTGGACTTTTCAGGGTCCTGGCGTGGTCTTTAGGGTTGTAATCAGACTCATTTTGTGTGACATAGTGGGATGGGTTGTGAAGTAGTTTGGATACACACAAAGCTTTCTTAGCGAGGTTGCACTGGTCATGGTGGCAGCATTGCCACAGTGTTCATGGCCCTATCATGGCCACACTGAGCTTGAAACAGCAATTACTGTAACATTGTTGGTGGCGCAGCTGTCCTCATAAGCTAAAGGATTCCAGCACACCACTGCAAAGAAGAATACATGCTGTCCACGTGTTAATAAATACCATTCTAAACTCAGCTGTTCTTCAATTGGCTGTTGAACACAAAGGACAAAGTGCTTATTCTCAGTGTGGTTGGGCCTACTGGAAGAGAAAGGAAGGGTGGTGGAGGTTCCGCACAGAAAATTTAGACCAGGTTTAGACCAGGAAGTCTGGGGGACTTACTAAACTCATGTATGGCTTGCCATACAGTGAGCCAACAGTGCGTTGCTTCAGGTACACAGACGTTGAGCGAGGATTTGAATGTTTTTAGACCACATTTGTATTTGTAAATCATAAAAGATGAAACCTCCCCTTCTCTGTTTTAATTTTTTCTCTTTGCTTCGATAGATGGTCAGTTTGCTTTTCCACTGTAAGTGATTCACACCAGGGTTTACATCCAAGTGAACAGAGACCAGGGTTTTCAGCCGGACCAGTGTTTGTTTCAAGTTCATATGAGTTTTCACACCTGCTCAAACAAACCACCCATCTGCGGAAACAAACTCTGGTCCATTTAAAGTGGGCCGAACCACTCTGGTGTGAAAGCCCTCTAAGTCTTGGAAATCCTGTTTTACACTGGATGAAAACGGGTTTTCATCCAGTGTAAAACTGTCTCCCAGAAATATAATGTTCCATTAACATTTGCTATATTTATGCATTTCTCCTCTACAGAACCAGGTGTTGCCAGTGTGCTCTTGCATACTTGGCATTATTCAGTGTGTCGTGTGAGTTTACTTGTCAAGCATCCTCAAGTCCAGGTTGTCTTTCTTCCAATGGACCTTGTAGCCATGCAGTCGAGGATCCTTGTAGAAGTGACAGTCCAGGAAAACAGCCTCTCCTCTGAGGACGTCGATGTCCTGGGGACCTTTGAGTATTACAGTTTTATCTGAGAAAGAGAGAGAAACCACAGGCCGGCGGATTTTATTCTGTACAATCTCTTCATTATTCTTTAATCACTAAAGAGATTCCTTAATATTCTACTTTATAGAACTTATGGTTTCATAAGAATATAAAAGTAAAATAAATGACATAAACTAATGTAAAGAAGATGAAAATAAGACAGAAAATAGGAAAGAGTTTTTTTTGTCTGTGTGTTTGCAGCTCAGAAATTCATGCGTGACTCACTGAAAACTTCCAGGTTAGCAGTAATGGAGATGTTGGTGTTATCAACAGAGCAGGTGTACACTCCCTGGTCTTCATGGGTGACATTAACTATCTCAATTGTTCCATTGGTAAACAGGGAAACACGAGGATCTGACAGCAGAGGAACCATGTCGTCACGCTCCCTACAAACAAACCCAGAAAGAGATAAAATATGTTAATTATTAGAAATGATGTTCAGCTGCCAGAGCTTAACGCCCCGCAAGATGTTCTGATTTTCCAGCAGCCTTATTAGAGAATGGCAACAGGAACAGAAAAACAGCACAGGCAATTAGGGATGTTTGTCATTAGTGAGTAACAGGATCATGTAGAGAAATCTGATACCATTTCTGTAATGTAGAAGGAAGATAAATCTCAATATCCTCCATTTAGACATGTTTGTATTGTAAATATTTCTGTTTATTACTGGTGTTTATTAAAGGCCAGAAAACCATGCCATAAACAATAAAAAAGTATAAGATGCTTGGCTTCTTTTAACACATTCAGAAAATTGACGTTTCTTATTTGCCTAAAATGTTTGGGGAGGCTCATTTGTCAGATTAAAATTTTCTTATTAAATAACAACCTTTAAGCAGGTATTGAACATACTTTACATGAAGCTCATATTTCTGTATTAAGTGTTGTTATGTTGTTTTTTATATTGCTCTGAAGTAAAATTCTAATCTTAAATGTCGTGTGTCCTCTGGCTAAAATAATGCTTGGCTTGAAAACATCCGTCTGTGTGTAATTTATCTATATAATGTGTTTCACTTAGTGAATTACTAAAATAAATGAACTTTTCAATAATATTTAGATTTACTTAACATGGCTTTAAATGCCATAACAAATTATTTTGTCAGACTCATTCATTTATAACCAGATTTACAAAGAGACCCATAATGTTTTTCTCTAACTTTTACTGATAAATACTGAAACTATTTGTAATTGTTAAATGTAAGAATAATAAGAAAAAAAACTTTTGTTCAGATTTCTTTTAAATTTTACTAAAGTTTATATACATTTACAAATATTTAGTAAAAATGCATTTTAAACACTTGGGATTCCCCAAGCCTCTCCCAATAGTTTGTTGGAATTTCAGCCCGTTCCTCCTATCAGAACCAGCAGAACCAGATCAGTTTTGTAGGGCACCTGGCACCACACAACTTTTCAGCTGTGCCCGTAGATTTCCTATGGCACCATGACCAGGACTTTATGATGATTTTTGTTGTCTTTAACATAATTTGTAACTAATTTGACCGTATGTTTCAAGTCATTGTCTGTTTGGAAGACCCATTTTGTCAAACTTTCTGACTGATGTCCTAAGATGCTGCTTCAGTATTCACTCATAATATAATGTTCTGTCCTCATGATGCCATCTATTTTGTTAAGTGCACCAGTCCCTCCTGCAGCAACACACCCCTAGGATGCTTTCATAATGATGTTGATGCAGACCCGTTTCATTGTGGATAATCATGTTCTCTTACCAGCTTCAGCGTCATCTTCACAAGGTCTTTTGCTTTTGTTCTGGGATTGATTATCATATTTTAGACCAAAACCCGTTCATTTCTGGAACACAGATCCTGTCTTCCTGAGTGGTATTATAGCTGGACAATTCCATGCTGTTTATACTTGCAGATTATTGTATGTATTTTGTATGTAAACTTCTGAATTTTAAGAAAGTAATAAAACATCTAAAAAGAGTCGCACTATTCTGGCATCACGCAGAAATAATTTTGGTAATCCTGAGTGGCATAAAAAAGAAAACATTTAGTCTGGTTTAATGTCTGACAGCCAGAAACCAAAGATTAGGTGACCTTATATATAAATACATCTAGTTTCAATGGTGTACACGCTCACTCACAGCGTGTTTAGCACCTGGAAGGAATCTGGTCCCCTTGCAATGGAGACATTGGTGTTCAGATGAGTTGACATGCATTGTGGAAACATCAACAGTAAAGAGTGTTATCAGGCAGCTGCTGGAGCATCCAACAGTCAGTCAAATTAGTGAATGAAGGTCACTTAATGCATGTAATGTCATGTAAATCCAAAATGTGGCCCTTGAAATCCATCAAATGCTGGTAATGCTGACTAAAGCATCATCTGTGTCTACTGGCCTTCATTCACAGGTTTAACTGGCGCTGATGACACTATTGCTCCACCCATTATAGCCGGTCTGCAGACCCTCCTTTCTGAGTTCTCCACTTTGAGCTTATGTTATTTTTTGTGAGTATATGTGGTTTTTAATTTTTTAATATTTTCTTTCTTAATGTTTCTAATTTTAGAGACCACTTGCATCCAGTTACTGTGAGAGCAAACGAACAAAACTGACCCAGTTTTAAGTGGTATTTGTGTTAGATTTTTGTTTTTGTTAACTTACAAGACTCCAGTAACATTTCGGTTATGATCTTCGGTATCTTTCTTGGAACTATAACAGGCTACGTTCCAGGAACTTCTACAACATTTTCCAGCAACATACAGGCTACTTTACTAGAACTTATAGGCCCCTTTCCAAGAACCTACTGCTATAGGAAGTCTCGACTGCTTTTGGAGAACTTACAGGTTGTCTTTTTTAAAGTGTGCTGTTAGGTTGTTTAATGAGGTTATTTAAACCTGGCGCTTTCTTTGATGTACTTTGATGTACTGTACAAAGCTTACAGGTAACTTTATATAGGTAACCTGTAAGTTCACAACTGTAATATATATTGCTACCATATAAGAATAGCAGGTTCGCTTTCTGGTAAAAGTAATCAAATTGTTGCATTTAATTTGATTATTAATACATTAGTATGTGTAATCACTACTTTAAATTCTCACTCAATCGACACCTCGATTTTTAAAATTGTTTTTAGTTTATTTTTACTCTAGATGAAATTAATTGTGCTTCTCACCATGATATATGTGGTCGAGGAGCACCAAAGGATTCACACTCCATGTTGATGTCTTCATCTTCAAAGACCTTGTACACCATCCCATCAGAAGACAAGATCTGAGGAGGAAGCTCTGTGGGACAAGACAAGAATCATCCATATATCCTTGATCAGGAATAAAATCTGTATCATTATGACAGAGGATTTTGATATGACAGGTATTTGCAACAGAGTGGTGGGAGCAGAACGTGTCCGTACCAACAACAAACAGGTTGATGTTCTGGAGGATGGAGCCGTGTACGTTGGTGGCTTCACACTGATAGACGGCTGTGTCAGAAAGTACCACGTCCCTCAGTATCAGTGCGCTGCTGGTTACGGTCCGACGGGAATCCTCATCCACCGCTGCACAAACATTTACACAGTGAGGAAAGCTGGTTGGAGGAGGTGAGTGAAAAACAGCTGGAGACGAATTTCACGAGGAGGCTTTGATCTTCTGCTCGCCTCTGTCTCATCACTTCTCTTTCCTTTTTTGAAATTATGTTCATTTTTACCTCTTTTCAAAGTTCTTGCTTTGTAGTTTTCCATTTTCCACCCTTGTCTTTTTTTTAAATATTTTATCCAGATTTCTTCTCCTCTACTTCTTTATTTTATTTATTTATTTATGACTGGTCTTTACTTTCTTTTGTTTGGGCTTCTTTGCTGATGTCACATATAATTTAGTTTTAGCCTTTCCTTTATTTATTTTTCATGCTCATTAATTCTTTTTCTATTTCTACCTCAGATTATATATTTTTCTTCCTTCTTTTTCTTAATTTAATTGCTTTACATATTTATTCTAAATTATTCCATTACCTTGCTGTTTTACATTTCTAATCTCATATTCTCAGTTGCTTTATGTCTGTGTATTTCCCACATGCTTTTTTCTTTTTCTTTTGTCATTTTTTCATTTTTTCTTCCTTTTATCTCTCTCCTCCTTGCTGATTTCCACCCCTTTTGTTTTTCTTAATCTGTTTTATCACCGTCCAACACTTTCTCTCTTTAATGTCTTCTCCATTGCCGTCAGTTACATATTTTCTTCCATCTTGTATTCTTTCAGACCATTTTTCTTGTCTTTCTGTGGACGTTGATTGTAAACATTTCTGTCTCAGTTAAGCTGATCTTATTTTTCTCTTTGTAACAGAACAGAGACTGAGCGGTTCCAGGAAACCTCTCTAAAGTCCATCTAAACCTTTGAATCACAGAATAATGCATTGAAAGAGAAACTGAATCACTGGTTCCTTCAAAATACCCTTTATATCACTTTCTAACAAAATAATTTTTGTTCTACAAAAAAATACATTTGACCAAATTCTTAAAATCAGTTAAGTGAATAGTTTTTGCTCTTTGCTAAATTTTTGGAATAAAATGTATTCCAAAAAAGGAAAGTGTCACAACCTGTCCCACCTGTTAGTGGTTCGCCGTTGATTCTCCAGGTGATGGTGGGGTCAGGATTCCCTTTGGCCAGACAGTCCAGTCTTACAGTTTCCCCTGGTGCATACTTCAGGTCTGGGGACTGCTTCGTCCAGTAGGGAGCCGCTAGAAGGAAGCAAGAACGCAAACAAACAAAATGAATCAGTCATAACATCCTTAATTACAGACAGAAAAAATAAACTCTCATTAAAAATGGTTTGATTTTCTTTTATAATGGAGTGTCTAACAGCCAGACCCGTTGCTTTATGGACTGGTGATCAACTTATTTACAATGATGATGATGAGTGTATCGTCTTATAAAAGGACCATGCCCATATGCACCCACCGGCCTCTTCATTAGGTATACCTTGCTAAGAGTTGGACCCCTGTTTGCGTTCAGAACTGTTATTTCTTCATAGCATAATCCACGAGGTGTCAGAAATGTTACTCAGTGATTTTGGTTCTTATTGACATCGAGGCATCACACAGTTGCTGCAGATTGTCAGCTCCATATGAATGAGGATCTCCCATTCCACCACATTAAAAAAGAGCTCTACCGATTCTGATCTGGTAACTCTGGAGGCCATTGGAGTCCAGTGAACTCATTTCATGTCTTGCTCTAATTGTCCTGCCATCAACTTTCACATTCAACATTCTGGCCGATGCTTGCAGAGTCTGAGACTACGAGCTGTTTTTGCTTTTGAACATTGAACAGTTTGACTACCTGGTTTTGCTGTTTTCAGTGTTGCTGAAATTTTTGCAGAGCACTAAGAGACATGTTTTGCTTTTTATAATGTGTTCAGCTGCCTACCTTTCACAGTAATGGTAAAGGAACGTGTCGCATTCCCATGAATGTTGTGCGCCCTACATTTGTACTCTCCGTCATCATCCTCGGTGATGCTCTTGAAGTGAAGCCAGCGGGCACTGTTGTTTAGCGAGGCACTTGTGGTCTTCAGATCCCCATCTGTCTTCTGCCATTCCACCTTGGGAGTAGGCCTGCAGAGACACAAATAAGGATGAGAGGGAGACTGGAAGACTACATGAATGAAATGTAATGACCCAATCAGTTCAGCCCACAAGACGGAAATTAGATATGAATAAATATAGATCATCACAGGAAGGAAAAAGATTGTTGATTCATGTGAGAAATTCACTTGCAAAATTGCTGAGTAAGTCAAGAAAGCTCAATGTTCCAATTTACACGTTTGTGGATCTGGAGCAGGGTTACAGATATGGCCCTCAAGGCATTCGAGAGATATTTATAAAAAAGGACCCAGAGTTGCTTTCATGGGTTCTCCTGTTACTGTAGCACCACACCATGAGCTGTGTCCACAAAGTAGGCCCAAAGTAGAGCTTAGAACAAGGACTGGATGGATTCTGTCAGGACTGCCGCTTGTTATTTGGTTGGTGGTTTTTGTGGAAAGGATCTCAAGACGTAGCTATAATGAGGAGACTGTCTAGCTGGGACCCTCAGGGTCTCATCCTGGGATTTTGGTGATGATATTATACTGTTAAAATCTATAAGTCATTACCCACAATGCTCACTGAACCAAAAATGTTGGAATTGTCCATTTGAGTCATTGAGCCTCAAGTTCAAGTATCTTAGTGTGTTCTTAACCATTGATGTTAGAACAGGAGATAAGCAGATGGATGGGGGAAGACAGAACTAAGCCAGAAGGTGAACTTGTACATTTGCTGGTTGATCTCTGAGTCTAGCTTTGAAGGCTTTGCTCTGATTTGTTGTGGTGAGGAAAGAGCAGATGGGGTAAATTTGTCCTCATTGTTAATTTATTTTTAACCCTCAGCTATGGTCAAGGAATACCAGCAGCTTCTGGACTTTGCGTAAAAGCGGAGGGAAGATGAATGTATTGTTTTTTTGTTTTTTTTTACATCAAAATGAGTAAGCTGAAGTGGTTCAAGCATCTGACACCTCCAGCCGTAGGTTTTCCAGGCATGTTCTGCAGAAGCAGACCCAGGCAGACCCTTCTAATCCTAGGTTTGGGAGACAAAGGTCTATTCAGGTCCAGGACCCATGTTTTTCAACCACATCTGATATAAAAAACACTGCATGACTGAGTAATGTATAAGGAAATCTATTCATAAATGGAACATCAGAATGAATCATCTACTTCAAAAATACTGCAAAGACACTTTAACAAAACCATTCTGACATTCTTACAGGCCTTTGGGGATACATTCAAGGGTGACAGTTTGACCCCTGAGGGCTTGCACTGCAGTGTGGGAGCCTTGGGGTTGGAGGAAATGTGGTCCTTTTTCCTGACTGACATCGTTACCTGGGTAGCAAAAGAGAAAGAAGAATTCATAAGAAATAATTCACATTGAGCTGTGTTTTATTTGACCTAAAATATCTCATTCAACAAATTCTAATAAAAACCAAATAAATTAACATGATGAAATAAGTCATATATACAACTTTGGTGTCTACATACAGCACTTCTTGCAGACTCTTCCTTGCTATTCTAAGTTGTTTGGGAAGCACCACTAGCACTATGTTGAACCAACTTACAATACTGGAGATGTGACAACCTACCAAAAGGATCCCTACCGAGCATTAAAATCGCATCCACAGCAGTGTTTTCTGGACCTATACCCCTGAGAGCCTTCGTTCCTCCACTGTCAAAAAAGCTGCACTGCCCTACTTGCTGTTGAGCTTAATTGCATACCGTGCACACATGTACATACTGTATGTGAAATTAAATGTCAGGATGTGCCAGAACAAACATATAGTATATGTGTGTGCACATACTTGACTGGACAGTGAGTTTTACAGCAGTCGGATGGATAATAGTCCTGGCTGATGTGTATTGAGCATAGCAGTTGTAGTCCTCTCTGCTGTCGTCCATCACAAGATTTGAAAAGTACAAGTTTCCATCCAGGCCAATCATTACTCTTTCATTCTGTGGAATGTGAAGCATCCCTGTGGAAAACAAACCACACACAACCAGAGATGTCATAGTGCTGTGCAAAATTTAAACTTCATTTCGCCAAAACTAAAATAAATAACATTTCTTCATGCAAACCATACTGACTTTCACACAAGATTTTGTCTTGAGGAAAAACTGAGCTGTTAGAAGGAAAGATCTATCAATCATAACCATAAAAGCAGACTGGAAGAAATACTGACCAGTGCCCATCCAGTAGATCCGAGGAGGAGTAGACCTTTTTGGAGGGTTACAGGTCAGGATTATGCTCTGGCCTACAAATGCTTTCTTGGTCAATTCGTTTTCTTTTGGTATAAATGGATGAGCTGAAACACAAAGCAGCAAAATATAACATTGGAAAATGTCTCACAAACCTTTTACAAAACATTTAGCACTTTTGAAATATTGTTAGTGTTTGGGTGTGGTTTTCTTCAGCTCTAGGGTTAGACATTGGACAGTGGCTCAGGAATCAGTGATAAGTGAAATTGACTTGCATTGCTGTGGGTGCATTCTAGTTTCTCTCCTGTTATATTCTAGTTTCTCTCCTGCAGCAGTGAGCTTAAACCTGTTGTGTCCTCTGTCCCATTGAAGTCTGGTGAGGTGTTCCCACAGAGTCCTTTATGAGGCAGCAGAGATTCCTGCTGTGCTGAGACATCTTGTTCTTAAAGGCCAGTGTATGTGACTGTAGACATATTCAGGCTAGTCTGTTTTGAGGTCTTTCTGGGACATAGTAGACCCGAAGATGCCCTAGAGTCAAGTTATATGCACTTTGGCGTCTTTATTTTTGTGCGATTTCACATAACCAGAGGGAACGCTGTAAGTAACAGTTGCTCTGTTGTCGGCGAGGCTACATCACTTATGGACACAACGTTCACCACAACAACATAGTGAGCCACAGATGGAACTACGTTTGCTGTGTCAGCACAGTGTAGATGATACAGCAGATCCAGATAGAAGTTGTCTATTTTTGGAACAAGCACAACTGAAAACGAAGGAGTGCTACGAGGCTAAAACACCACAAACAAACATACTGTTTGTGGTGTAATAACTGTACGTTATTCGACTGAGGCAGAGAAATAAGGACATCATCGACAACAAAGAGTAGGAAGAACTTATTTTGTTTTCCAGACATAAAGACATTTAATGGGAAACACATGATCTGTATCTTACTCTATGGCTTCCTAGACTACAGGAAATACTGACCATTTTTTCTCATTTGGTGAGTTTCTACTACTACTTTCCATTTATACTTTTTTGCATTAATAATCTCTGAGTTCTCTGTTTTTTCTTTCCATTGAAAGGCCCACCTGACTTGATCCTTCTTTATTTAAATGTCTCTTTCGTGTACAAAACTAATTAAGCAGCCATTGCTGCCATTGACCTTGTGTACACTGTTCTGTCCCTAGAATGTTCTATTGGCTCAATGCTTTGGTGTATCCAGTAAGAAGCCATTAACACTGTTGCCATAAACTCTGTATATTCTTGTTTTTTCTTGCCCTTAGAAAGTACTGCTTGCTCAGTTGTGTATGTGTGTGTTTCTGTGTCTGCCTTGTGTCTGCTCAACCCCAAGCCAGTTGTGGCAGGTGGCCACTCATACTGAGTTATGTTCTCTTCGTCCTGTTAGAAGAGAGTGGTCCCTCTCCACTGTCACCTCATACTTCCTTAGGAAGTGGGCTTGCTGGAAAGTTAGTGACTTGATGTAATCAGGCGGGTTTGCTGGATGGATAGCATTTTACCAGGTGACATTAAATGAGCTGAATTTGACAGTAATGTGATATGATTAATTTAACTGGATCTCAACCTGGCTGTATTGTAATTGAAGTTGAAAAAACTGTATTCTAAATAACTGGACAAAAGACTTTAAAAGAATGGAAAAATTGGATAATAACGATTTATCTTTGCAATTACAAGGAAAAGAGTTGTTGTCACCTATAGGTTAAGTCCGATGTATTTCATCCCAACTCCTCCTTTTATGCGATCCTCTCTAATTACTCTGTAGTTCTCCTGAAATTTTGTTTTGCGCATATTATTTCAACACTTAGCCTAAATTTCACTTCTTTGGATAATATTTAAGTAAATACCAGCTAAACCTCTTGAGGACTAAAACTGTAAAAATACATTTTAAAACTTAGAATGGGTAATAAATCAGCAATTAGCATCCTCAGCCAATCATCATGTCAGAATCCGTGGTGTGATCTTCCTGCAGCTTACCAATTTTACCACCAGGTGCGGTTTTCGGGAGGTGCTGGAGCTGGACAGGTGCAGCTCATCAGGCTCATCAGCTGGACAGTATATGAAGAGGCTGCGCCTGCACTTCGTTGCCTGAGCTTTTGCGGTACAGCTGCTGGCCATCCTAGAAGTCTGATTTCGTTGTTGAAAGCTAAGTTTGATATGCTTCACTTCTGTACTGACTTTACCCTGTCCTGACACTTCCAGGTGCATTACTTCTGGATCCGACGGAGTTGACCAGAGACTTGGAGTGAATCAGTTTGAACCAATTCCCGGATTGAACCTTTGTGCGGACTCTTCTGTGAGCCTCCAGCTGAGCGAATCCTGTCCACCCTCCCAGCACCTCCTGTTCGGCCCGCCCCGACCACCACGGCGGGTGAAGCTGACCACTCTCTCTCACACCCCAGGATTTCTGACTGTCCTCCCTGGCGGATTTACCTGTGCTTACCTGTAAGATGCACAATCATTTTTGGTGCGTTTTCTGGGGTCCAGTTTATAACTTTGTTCTTCTCCCGCAGCCAGAGGATTCCACTCCCGTTTCCCGATTCCCAGGATTATTTGCTAAAAATAAATATTTGTCTAAACTTATCTGTCTCTGGTTGTTCTCTGCATGTGGGTCAGGTCGGCAGTCAACATTATGACACATCATATGATTCTGAATGGAGAAATCACATTGTAACAGCGTGATCCAAGATAAGACCGTCTGCAGATCTCTCAGATTCTCTAACGACAACCACATCAAGGTGTCAGCAAATGTTCTCCTTTTGCCAGGGCATGGCTGCGGTGCATTCTATAGAGATTTTGATGAACAAATTCAACTCTAAGGTGAGATTGAAGAAAATAAAAACACTGCATACAGAGGGTGAAAACATGGACCTCCCATCACCAATATTACAAGCACATGACTGAGTGCTACTTCTGTTCCTAGGAAACGGTTGCCATGGCAACAAGAGCTGAGCAAGCAGACCTGGTGGTCCCAGTTAACCCGACTCATTCAAACGTGCATGACAGCATAGACAGGTCTGATGGGTCTCTTCACATGAATCAGCACCTGTTTAACATTTTTACTATACTGAGATTTACTTTGTATCTACATTCGCAATGTGTTAGTGTGTGTGACTCACGCTCAACTATAACCTCTACAGTTTGTGTCATGGCAGTCCCCAGGTCATTGGAGGCAAAACATTGGTAGATGCCGGCGAAGGATTCCAGCGGCGCCTCTTTTCCGTATTCTGAGGCGTTAACTTTTCCGGACCCTTTCTGTTCCCTGCCAAACTGGGCCCCATCCTTCACCCAGCGGATGCTAAAGACAGAAAAACGGTAACGCTTGAGGTATAGCAGTGCAAAAACATAATAATTTCAGTAAAAGCTGGGATGTTCTCCATACTTTATTCTCTATGTGTAAATTAATTCTGACAGTTGGGGGTTGTGCAAAATGAGTTCTGGCTCTGCCCTGAAAATAACCATAAACTCACTGTGAGAAGAAACAGTTTTAAAGGTAATATCTGTTATTCAGAAAATAAATGCTAACTTTGCATATCCACAATCCATATATGTAATTATCTTTTAAAGAATTTTTTCAGCACTAGAGGCCTTTATTTTTGATAGTAGGCAGACAGGAAGGAGGGGCAAAGAGAGGGGGAGACATTCAGCAAAGACCGCCGGGTCCGGGACTCGAACCCGGGACGGCCACTTCGAGGACTATAGGCTCTATATGTGGTTGCGCACTTAACCCCTACACCACCAGCACTGCAACATATACATGTTTTAAAATTCCCATTGTCTTTACATCCAAAATGATGAGTTTATACCCAACTAACTTATTTTCTACACAGAGTTTAAGATGCTGACAATTCAAAATAGGATTTTCAAGGCTGAATGAGTGCCTCACAGCATGCAGTTTCCTGTTCAATATTGAATATACATATTACCCATGCTAATGTTTCCTGCTTCAACTTGCTGATTTTTCCATCCTGGACGTCTCTCATTCCTGGCCAGCTGGTTTCAGCCAGCAGATCTTCATAATTTTTTTCCATTCAGGTTTTTCCCCCAAAATTACATCTCATTGTAGAACTTAATATCTTCGCTGATAAGATCAATGATAAAAAATGACACGTTTCTTCCACAGTTGTTTTGATAGTATTTTAATATTGCTTATTCAGGTATAACTTTAATCTGCATGAAAGTTGGATAGCTTTTTGCAGCCCACTCAGTTATTTGTTTGTGGGCATCTTATCTGCAGTGCAGCTAACTAGTGGCTTCTGCAATTCTGTAGATTACAAAAAAACCCATAATCTGATTTATGGCACGAAATGGTATGGTATTAGAACACTATATTTGAGGTGGAAGATATAATGATGTTTTCTATTTGTTCTCAGAAAAATCACCTGGAAGCACACTAATTTTCTGACTTGTGACTGCAACTCTGTTGAATTGGGGAAACATCTGAGTTTTAGTGTTTGAAACACAGAAAGCAGCTTAAATATCTGCTGACTTCCTCTGCTGAAGAGAATGCATTAAACATTAGTTTTCCTGTATTTGTAATTACTTTTTTTATTTATCAACAAAGCAATGGTTGGGGTGGTGGGAATAATTTTTCAGTGAGATAATTTCTTTCTAATAAATGTTTGGTAAAATGATTCCTGGACGTAGCGTGTGTAAAATAAGCAAGAATCTCATCTTGGTGCATTCATCCAGCCATGAATTTTTTATCTGATTGGTGTTTTTATTATGACATTAGGTCCTAAAGCAAATGAGATAAGAGGAAGTGGTGTCAGACAAGATTTGGTGAGATGGAAAATGTTTGCCTCTGATTTCATTAAAAGAATATTTATTTCCATGCCAACATAAATGTCAGAGGGAGGAAATGAACAGCAAACAAGAGATTAACATTTGTCTCGTCTGTTGTGTACACTCATGCACAATCCCCCTGTACTCACTGGGGTGTGGGGTTGCCGGAGGCCTCACAGGTCAGAATGATATCTTCTCGAGAAAACGCCGTCACCGCTGCTGGCACCACTGTCAGACTGGGAGGCGTTTGCACTGAAAACACCAACAGGCAAACATGCATCAAAAGTGACTTTTTCAAGTAAAGTTATTTTATGTCATTGAGCACCTAACTCTAAACCAGTGCATCTGCAATCATATTGATAATAGATTTTTTATTTTAACCATCCCTCTATCCATTTTATATACCCCCTTCTTCCCTACAGGGTCATGGGGGAGCTGGTTCCTATCTCCAGCAGTCTATAGGCTGGAAGCAAGGTGCACCCTGGACAGGTAGCCAGTCCATCGCAGGGCAACACAGAGACATCCAGGACAAACAACCATGCATGGCTAAGAGCAATTGAGAGAGACCAATTAACTAACAGTCATGTTTTTGGACTGTGGGAGGAAACCGAAGTATCCGGAGAGAACCCACTATGCACATTGATAACATGTAAACTCCATACAGAAAGACCCCTGGCCAGGAGTCGAACCCAGGACCCTCTTCCTGAAGAGCAACAGTGCTACCAACTGTGCCACCGTGCAGCCTTTACTTTTAATCAATTAATCTCGTACTCGTCATCTTCCGCTTTATCTGGGACCGGGTCATGGGGGCAGCAGATTCAGCAGAGATGCCCAGACGTCCCTCTCCCCAGACTCCTCCTGAAGCCGAGGTTCGACTATCGGCCGGACTCTCCTCTCCAATACCCTTGCTAGGCCTTACCAGGGAGGCTGAGAAGTGTGATCCCCCTGTAGTTGGAACACACTCTCCGGTCACCCTTCTTATGAAGGGGACCACCACCCCAGTCTGCCAGTCCAAAGGTACTGTCCCCGACCGCCACGCAATGTTGAAGAGGCGTTCAACCATGACAGCCCTACAACATCCAGAGACTTGAGGTACTCAGGGCAGATCTCATCCACCCCCGAAGCCCTGCCACCGCAGACCTTTTTAACCACCTTAAACTTCAGCCTGGGTGATGAAAGAGTCCGACCCCGAGTCCCCAGCCTCTGTTTCCACCAGGGAATGCGTGATGGCAGGATTGAGGAGATCCTCGAAGTACTCCTTCCACCACCCGATAATGTCCTCGGTCGAGGTCAGCAGCCTCCCA
>JAHUTJ010042004.1:0-23526 GCA_036250325.1 Characodon lateralis
TTTCCTCCACCAGTATCACGTAGTGACCTGGCCACTATCCTGCAAGAAGAATGGCTTAAAATCCCTCTGACCACTGTGCAGGACTTGTATATGTCATTCCCAAGACGAATTAATGCTGTATTGGCCGCAAAAGGAGGCCCTACACCATAATAATAAATTATTGTGGTCTAAAACCAGGTGTTTCAGTTTCATTGTCCAACCCCTGTACTTGGCCCTGTCTTTCAGTGTTAACCCTGTCTCTCTCCTAGACATAGCTACTAGTTGAGCTTCTACTGTGACTAACTGTATGTGCTCTTTTTCATACTCTAGACTTGAAAACTGGAGGTTTCTTCCTGTTAAAAAGGAGTTTTCCTCTCCACTGTCGCTACAAGCATGCTCAGTATGAGGGATTGCTGCAAAGTTGATGCAAGCGACTGTCCACTGTCGCCAAATGCTCATCCAGGACAAGTGAATGCTGCAAGTCACTGACTGGATGCAATCTGTTGGGTTTCCTTAGACAGAAAAACTCTTCACCAATTTGAATAATAAACTGAATCCAACTGCACTGTTCGATAGTTAGGTTTAATTTGAATGTATGTACCTGACTTGAAATCTGGATGATTTCATTGAATTGACTTTGTAAAGTTCTTTGAGACGACATGTGTTTTTGAATTGGCACTATATTAATAAAACTGAAATTAATTTATTTGAAATGTAAGAAAGCCTGTCCATCAGCAGCCGATTTGTCCAAACCGTGTGATCAACAGGACAGTGATCCAAACAAAGCAGCAAATCTAGAACATAATGTCTGAATGGAATACATTTGTCCAGTCAAACTCCAGACTTCTACGTGACTAAAAGTCTATGTTGGGGCTTTAAGAGAGCTGAGCAGAAGAGGATGTTTGCAAATTAACCCTCTCCTCAATGAACTGAACCAATGCCGGAAATAAGCGAACCACAAATCCTCCACAGTGATGTGAAATTGACACAAAATCACTGGTGGGTTATCGCTGCTGAGGGTGGTTCTACAAGCTGCTGGATCACTGGATGCATTTTAACACAATGCTTCGGCATTTTAGCCTGCAACTCACAGTCATTATTTATCTTACAAATTAAATCCAGTAAGGTACAACTTTTTTTTTTCTTTGAACCCTGATACATAAACCCACTAAGTTTAAACAGGATGTTCTGTTGATGGGAACTGTAAAAAAAAAAAAAAAGGAGAATAAATAAATAAAAGAGAAATATTAAATGTTACATACTTTTGATTTTATTGTAAAAAGAAGACAGACACCACAAACTGGGTAGATTTGATTTATTCTTGTATATTAAATCAGAAAAAAGACTGTGTTCATTATTAATTGACACACATGTGCAATTTTAATTTTTATTCTGAAGTAGCCTTCATGTTCCACTGAGGCTTTAAACAATCTAAATAATTGTGTGTATGCTGTCCTTTAAAAAGAGATCATATTTATTAGCGATACAAAGTGTATTGTATCTGTATGATTAGATAAAAAAAAAAACAGTAAACATTAACTGATTGTTTTCTGAAAGAAATAACCTTAACTTCTAGTTTGCTAAACTAACAAGAGTCTCGTCCATCTTTAAGTAAAGTATTTTGTGAGATAAAGTTAAAATTTAAGTGTAGCATCTCCAGAGTTAAACAAATTTTAAGATATGGATTTTTTACTAAATATGGAAGCGGGTTAATATCAATTGTATTTAATAACCTTCATTATGTAAAGGTTTGCAATTGGTTTATTATTTTGGTTTATTTCTGATTTTTATGACCACATGTGTACAACTTGTTTAAACGTTTCTCTTCTTTTGCTATACTTAAGTTTTTTTTTGTTTTTGTTTTTTATTCTTTTTTTTTTTACAGTAGTGTGATTACATTACCGTTTTTAATGATTCATTTTAAAATATTTCACATTTTCTGTTCCACTAAACCTGCAGAGAAGTGTCACAATTCTTAAGCATTATAGAAAAAAAGTTTAACACGGTTATAAAGTGATGTTTTATGTCAGTTTGTGGGTTGGTTTTTAGCAACCAATGCCACAACATCCTTGTCTTTTACAGATATAGGATTAAGGATGAGAAAATATAATAGCCTGGAATGAGTTAAAAATATATTTCTTATCAAAATTGCCAGGTTTGCAGATTTCTTCTAACCTGACTTTATTCAATGGCAAATAAGCCCCATCTTGGTTGATTTTATGCTATAAATCCACCATGTTTCTGGACACCATTTGGCACTTGACATTCAATAACTCTGACAACCACTAGAGGTCACATATTCTTCGAAAATAAATACAGAGTAAGATTTTGGACAATACTGCAATACATTTTTAGGGCTCAAGAACAAAAAAATTAGACACAGCCAATCCAAAATGTCACTACTTGAAAACTAAATGCAAAATCTTCAAAGTCATCAAAAATAAAAAGATTTTCTAACAATTTTCTTTTGCATCTGCTCTCAGTTAACTTTTAATTATAAAAAAGCTTGCATAATATTACAGCTTGTGTAATATCACAAGAGACTCAGCAGTTGTATATATTCCTGACTGTAAGACAGTTTGATTTAAGTACCTATGACTGACTGCTCATCTCTTAGCACAGACCACAATTGACTCAAATATAAAAGTACGAAAATAAAGCTTTTCTATTGTGGATTGTTTACATTTTTTTCTCTGCTGATAATATTGCTTCCAGATCTTTCTGCTTCTTTAATAAAACTAAAGGCAGAAATGTGCCAAAAATTATTAATGTGAAAACTAGCTTGGACATTTTTATATAGAAAAAATAATTATGGACACAATAATCTATGTTCTGTCTTGTCAATTTGATTTTGATCATTAAAATATATCCATCACTGCATAAAAAAAAACATTGAACCAATGTCAAATGTCCAGAACTAGAAAAGAAGTAAAAAAATAATAATAATGAATAGGATATGTCAACAAGAGATTGTGTGATCATTTGGTCTTAAGAGATTAGTTTGAGAAGTGAAAAACCAATATGAGCAGGACATGCCAAGTTGGTCAACGAATTTAAAAGAAAATAACTGAACTTATTTAAGACAAAGTTGCTTAAGAAAATAATGGAAGGGATTTGAACATTTCTACCTTCTATAGAGCAGAATTTCAAGGAAACATTAAAAGGAATCTGAAGGAATGTCAGCGATAAAAATGACATTGACAAAAGGTTGCCTTGAGAAACCTTTGTGAAGTTTCAAAATACAGTTACATTTACACACATAACTGAAGAAAATAAAACTTTCTGCACTAGGGTTTTGTAATATTATGGGTTGTGTGTGGGGTTGAATAGGTTCCTTTGGCAAAACCCATTTCCATCTCTGTGATGGCAACATTAATGCAAAGAAATACAGCAGATATGTTTAGAGCAACATTTGCTGCTTTCAAGGCTGCATTTTCTCACAGGATATTAATGCATTTTTTCCAAGACAATTGATAATTCTGTTATAAAAACACACTCAAAGGCATGGCTAAGAAAGGAAAGGGTCTTGACATGGCCCCAGTAGGGAAAGTTGCACAGTACAGAAGTCAGTATTGCGTCAAGACCCCTTATACCTAGAGATGTGTTTGCATAAATAATGTGGAAAATAGCACTTGAAACATCTCATGGCTCTCTATCCCAAGAGCCAGAAAGGCTTCAAAGGTACATATAAAAAAAGAAATTAAAATACTACGAAAAAGTTCAATATTTTTGTCACCCATTTCAGAAAGTGAAACTCATATAGATTCATTACTCGGAGTGAAATATTTCAAGCCGTTATTTTTTTGTAATTTTAATGATTATGGCTTACGGGTAATGAAAACCCAAAATTCAGTATCTCAGAAAATGTGAATATTGTGAAAAAGTTAAATATTGGAAACTCAAGGTGTCCCTCCCTAATCAGGTAATTAACTCCAAACACCTGTAAAGGTTTCCTGAGTCTCTAAATGGTCTCTCAGTCTGGGTCAGTAGGAGATGCAATCATGGAGAAGACTGCTGACTGGACAGATGTCCAGAAGACAGTCATTGACACCCTCTACAGGGAGGGTAAGCCACACAAGGTCATTGCTAAAGAAACAGGTAGTTGACAGCATGCTATAATTAGGCATATTAATAGAAAGTTGAGTGAAAGGAAAAAGTGTGATAGGAAAAGGTGCATCAGCAGCATTGATAACTACTGCCTTGAAAGGATTATCAGGCAAAATTGATTAAGATGTCCTCTTATCAGATAGTGAAGTCATAGTCAAGTCATTTCATTTGAAAAATCAAGGTCCCAGAGTCTGGGGAAAGAGTGGAGAGGTACAGAATCCATGGTGCATGAAGTCTAGTGTGAAATTAGTCAGTGATTGTTTGGGGTGCCATGTCATCTGCTTGGTCCACTGTGTTTTCTGAAGTACACAGTCAATGTAGCCACCTACCAGGACATTTTAGAGAACTTCATGCTTCTTTCTGCTGACAAGCTTCATGGAGATGCTGAATTTATTTTTCCAGCATGACTTGGCACCTCCATACACTGCCAAAGGTACAATGCGTTAATGACCATGGTGTTCCTGTGCTTGATTGGCCAAAAACCTGGCACCCAGAGAGAACCTAGGGGCTATAGTCAGGAAGAAGATGAGAGACATCAGACCCAACAATGGAGATGACCTGAAGGCCTCAGCAGAGCCTGATGACCTCCATGCCACACTGCATTGATGCAGTAACTCATACAAAAGGAGGACCAGCCAAATATTGAGTTTGTGAGTCTCTTTTTCTACTTTTTTGAGTAACAGAATTTTGGATTTTCACTACTGTAAGCTATAATCAAAATCACAAGCAATAACAGCATGAAATATTTTACTCTGTGTGTAATAAATATATATATGGGTTTCACTTTCTGACCTAAGTGACAAAACTCATTGAACCTATTTTCATTTTTTTGTAGATGCACTTAAAAGTGGGGCTGCACTTGTAGCAAGAAGGCCCTGGGTTTGACTCCCGGCTGGGGTCTTTCTGCATGGAGTTTGCATAATCTCCCCATGAATTTGCCAGGTACTCCGGCTTCCTCCCACAGTCCAAAGACAAGCCTGTTAATTCTTAAGTTAATTGGTCTCTGTAATTTGCCGGTAGTTGTGTGAATGAGAGTGTGTATTGCCCTGCGATAGACTGGCGACTGGTTGTACCCTGCCTCCTGCCCATAGACTACCGGAGATTTTGGGGGCGGTGTTCTGCCTGTTTTAGAAGTGTCCCTGCTACAACACAGCTGACTAAAAAGGCAGAATTATGGCAGAGTGCCATTCTAACTGAAGTACAGTGGTGGCAGCACCTCTGAGTGTTTAGTTGCTTGAGGAACTGTTGCACTCCACAAAATAGATGGCACCATGAGAACAGAACATTATGTGAAAATATTAAAGCATCTCAAGACATCAACCAAGAAGTTCAGCCATGGTCAGAAGTATTTTTTCCGAATGGACAATGACAAGTCGTTTTTTGCAGTGGCCATCACAACGTCCTGATCTTGGTCCCAGAGAAATTTTGTAAGCAGTGCTAGAAAGGTGTGTGCGAGCAACGTAGTTGTGGACTCAGTTACACCAGTTCTGTTGGGAAGAATGGGCCAAACCTTCAGAGAACCAAGAAAAATGTTTGAAACCCTCTGAATTGAAACAAAGTTTTTTTTTAAATCTCAATATTCTTCCACTTAGCAAACAATAATAATTCTGGTTATTCCAACTCAGATAAAATGGGAAGTTTCATCTGGCACAAGAGAGAAAAAAAAAGTGTTGTGCCTCTTTTGAAAAGGTAGATATATGTAATGTGCAAAATTCTTAGGCAGGTGTGAAAAATTCTGTAAACAAAGAATGCTTTCAGAAATATAAATGATTGTTTATTTTTATCAATTTACAAATTGCTAAAGTGAGCGAACCCAAGGTCATTAAGAACCATCTTCAGCGTACAGAAGAACAAGATTTACTGGAAGTGATGTAAGGCCCCCACAGAGCCCTGATCTCAACATCATGGAGTGTGTCTGGGATTACATGAAGAGACAGAAGGATGTGAGGAAGCCTACATCCACAGAAGATCTGCGGTTAGTTCTCCAAGATGTTTGGAACAACCTACCAGCTGAGTTCCTTCAAAAACTGTGTTAGTGTACCTAGAAGAATTGATGCTGTTTTTCAGGAAAAAGGGCGGTCACACCAAATACTGATTTTAGATTTCTCTTTTGTTCATTCATTGCATTTTGTTGATTGATGAAAATAAATGAATAAGACTTCCATTTTTGAAAGCATTCTTTGTTTAGAGCCTTTTTCCACACCTGCCTAAAACCTTTGCATAGTACTGTAAATATCTGCTCTCAGCTGTAAGTCATTAATGAGCACTCAGGGCACAAAGGCTGGAAAGAATCAACTGCCAAATATAGTTCTTCAAATTAGAACTGGCTAAAAATCAGGTCAAACCCTTCGGGACAGAGAAAAGGGATATGCTGGACTAAAGACATGGTACAAGCAGCCGCTAACTCTACTCAGCACAATGCAACTGTGTTAAACACTTTCGCCATTGTTTTCTTAAATCATCTGTCGGTGTCACTATAATCTTTTATTGTCAAACCTTGAGTTGTGGTTCAAAAAGGTTGCACTGTTGCAACATCAGCAACAGAGGGTGCTGCTGCCCTGGTTGAAGGCTATAATGACAGGTGAGGCTAAAAGGTAAATCAACCTGAATATGGCATTAAAGTTATTTTTATGTTTTGAATTATCAGTTACATCTAGTGTATATGAGGCTCAGTTATCTTTGTGTCCATCACTTTGTATCTAAAGTATCTACCCACAGGCAGTTAGATAGGAATCCAGAAGCTGGTCTGGACTTTCTGCCATCTCCTAAATAAACATCAAATTAAAATATAGTGGTTGTCTACATCACATCATTTCTTAACACAGTTTTTCTGCTAATGTAACCTCTTACTGAACACTTCATTGAGAAGTCATATGTGTGCAGTTGCTTTTATCTGAGGAAGAGCTCAAGGGCTCTCTGTTGTGGTTGAGGTTTTCTCCAGTAAGTCATAGTGAGCTTCATCAAGTTGCTCCTCAGCTTCATCTTCAACAGGAAGAGGGGGTTTGGCTGGAGCCTCCACAGTTGGCTCGTTGGGTGGGTCTCTCCTGGGGAAGGATGAGGATAAAAGAATAAATTTCAGTTGCCTAAAATAATGAAAACATTCAAAAGATTGCAAAGAGCTGGAGCATCTGTTTTCATAAAAACACTGCAGGTAAAAATAAAATGGGTCTGATGAGTCATGCAGAAACAACAATATAGAGAAAGCAGAGCATGCTTCTGAAACACACCACGCATTTCCAGCACAATAACTGCAACCCATAACTAGATCATTAAGCCAGCTTTTACATCACAGAAACAAAGAAAAACAAGCAAGCAGTGATGGAAATAAACCAAAAGCCACAGCACAACCCCCAAAATCAACGTGCTCGAAAAACGACGACCAAACAGGAGAGGTACTGCAAAAAAGACGCAGAAGAGCCAAATTTCATTTTCACTTACGAGGAGTTTTTTGATCGCTCAAAATCGGGCGTAACCGGACCGCATGCTGAAAGAGAGAGTCCAACTGTGTCAGACTCAAAAAGTAGCAACAGTTTTATCAGGAATTATAGCATCTTTTACACGTACAATGAGTATTTATCTTCGGTTAATGCAAACATCATAAAAAAAAACAGGATCATGTCTGAGGTGACTGGGAGCCTCGAATTAGAGCCCTTTTTTTTCTCTCCATCCATTTAGTCTGATCTGAAGTTCATTCACTAAAGCTCCAGTCTTCCAGTACTTCCTTTATTCTACCAGACACCATTTTTAGCTTGAAACGTCAGACTTTTACCTCAACCAGACCCTAATTATATGAAGCTGAACTTCACTGCGACTGAGTTTTAACAGTTTCAGGAGATATGAAGAATTTTTACAAAATATAAATTTGGAGTAAACATTTGTTACTGAAGTCTTATATATCTTCTGGTTAATTAAATCTAACATCTTATTTTTTACACCTCAAGTCTGGAATACTGTAACATTTGCAATAAAAGGTTAAAAAAAGACGCTTATAAAATGTTTAAAACTAAGGAGTTTTGATAAATTCTAATTCAGAAATACTTTATTAATCCCAAAGGGAATTTAAATGTTGTAGCTTGTGTTGTAAAGATTTATAAAAGGTTAAATATTAGTTTTTGGAAGAATTGCCTTTAAACTGTGTGACACGGGTCACATATTCAAGGTATCCTTGCACAAGCTTCTCACAATAGTTTGCTGAAGTTTCGTCCCATTCCTCCTGACAGAACTGGAGGAACTGAGTCAGGTTAATGGGCCTCCTTGCTCACGCTCACTCTCTCTCACACACACACACACACACACACACACACACACACAGGCCTGAGATCAAGGCTTTATGAGGGCCTCTTTAATACATTGACTTTGTTGTCCTCAAGCCACTTTGTTGCTAATTTGGTAGACCCATCTGTGCCCAAGCTTCAACTTCTGATGACTGAAGTCTTGAGCTGCTGCTTCAATATTTCCACATGTTCTTTCTCAATATTAAAATTATTTCTATAAAAGAGTCGCTCCTGCAGCAAAACACCCATCCTCCTTGGATGGTTTTCTCAAGCTTGCAAGCTTCTCCCTTTCATCCAAATATAATCATTATGGCCTAACACTACAAATTTCATTTTATCAGACCACAGGACAGGTCTATAAAAATGAAGGTGTCTGTCACGGTGTGCATTTGCCAACTGTAATCCAGCTTTGTATGTTGCTTTTTTACTATTGGCTTCTTCTTCAAGTGACCTTTCATCCCATGTCAGTACAGGCCATCTTTCACAAGCACCTGCCTGCTATTTTACCACTGAATTTCTTACGTTGCCCTGTGAAAATAATAATCTTCTAACCCAATGAACTAACTAAATACCTATCCCACATTTGTCTCAAATATTGGGTTTATAATACCTAGGCAACATTTTTGAACTTGTGGCTTTTTGGAGAAGCTGGCCTCTAAAAGTACCTTAAAATGACTCACTTAGGGAATACTATTTACTTCCAGGTTGACATTTGTTTAATTTAACATACATCATGCAATTGCAGGAGATTTTTGGCATCAGCTCATTATGCAGAATCTTCAGATTTTATTGAAACTGTGCTGCGATACAATGAAACGCTCCATACGGCATTTCTAATACTCAGGGTTCCTGTTCCACAATGTTCATCTTAAAGTTCCATACTTGCATCAATACAGCAAATAGTTCAACAGTAGTCAGACTGTATAAATGTGAGCTGCAACAACAATAAAAATCAAAAGACTGGAAGTTTAAATCTGTAATTTAACAAGGAACACTTTTTCTAATGAGTATACAGTGTAAAAATATATATGTTCACATTTTTGATTGTCTGTTAAATTGCTTAAGAACAGTCTATTAAGCCCTTAGACATGAGTGAGCACATGCAGCTGTGGCTTCTCAGTGAATTATTTAAATATCAATATGGCAATGTGGCAGATGACAAAACATAAAGGTTAATATTCTGCCTGTTTTATAAATCATTGGTTTAAAATACTGCTCTGAGCTGGTTGGATTAAAGTACTTTTTGAAAACTCAACAAATCAGACAGGGGTTGAAGTCAAGTACTTATCCGGCATTTTTTACTCCTTCTTTGAGGCTACCAGTCAAATTCAGTGATCCATTTTCTGGCTGCTTTAACTGGATACCTGTGAATATTTATAGATAAACTAAGCGTACCCATTTATACTAGTGTTTCACAGGTAAAGTGTTCCCAAGATGTACATTTTAACCAACTGATAAATAATCAATATGAACCAAAATAAAAAAATTAATCAGTTACACAGAGAAGTATAAAATCAAGAGAAAATAATGGCATTAGACAGACCGTTTTAAAGAATGATCAGGACCAACCCACTCACAATCAGACACCAACACACCGCTGTGTTGTACCTTTGCAAGCAGCAGGAGGAGCAGGTCGGTGGGTGGTGGCTGGTCAGGGTGTGCAGAATGCGGTGCAAATGTTACCATGCGAAGAACACATACACTGAACATGCAACAAGGCTGTGGAGGGGTTGGCGGATTAGCATGATGGGTCTCAGTTCACTGGTTAATGTGTTCGACGGCGAACACCAGTTTGATATGATGAAGGAGCAGAGAAGTCCAAATAAAAATGCTCCCAGCTCAAGATCAAAACGTTATGAGCTTAATTCTTGTCTAAATGCGGCAGATGGTTGCAAAATAAAGTTCTGTACAGTAGAAAATAAAAGCTGCACTTTTTGGTCTACCTTTAATGATTAGAAAAGCTCTTCTGAAAAAAAAATAAGGAACAGAAGCAGGAAAATATCCATTTACAGAAATTTATTTTAAATTTTTATATAGTAGAAATTCACCAAACATTTGAGGTCATCAATCTTTACACTTCTTGCTGCCTCAAAGCATGCATATTCAGAAATTCTCTGTACAAAGTATCTTCATTCTTTTCCACCCAAACCCCTCAGAGTCAGTCGCCATGTGAAAGTGGGTGTGGGAGTCATTTGGCCACAGATGAGTACTGTGTGCCATTTCTGCAGTCAAATTTCCGACTAATTTAATTGATAAAGAAACAATAGCAGCTTCTTGTCGTTTACTCTCGACTTTTGTCTAAACTCATCAGAACAGATGAAGGAAAGGAAGGAGGTAGGTTGGCAAAGTTGAGGGGAGACTTTTGGGACAAATCTTCTGCTGCACTGTGCAAATAAAAGTCAGTCTGAACCAGATCTGATGCAGATCGGCAGAGTTAAAAACATCCACATGAATGTTTCACATTTTTGCAGTGCAGTAATCTCGGAGAGGCAAATTTCACCTTCTCCGTCTTAATCTGCTGACAAACGATGCAACCTTAATGAATTTTAGAAGATGGCATTTTCCTGATGGACTAGTTATAAACACTAGAAGTGAACGGAGGGACAGTTATTAGTAAGACAGGGACTAACTGGACTGACATACAGAAAAACAAATCTTAATTCAGCACAGACAACACTTGTTTTGTCTTTAAAATGTGATGCTTTGACTCACTGAGGTTTTAGTTGGAGTTAAAGCAGCACATGAAGGATAATTGAGGTTCCCAGAGGAAATCAAGTCTCCTTTTAGGCAGCGGTAAGTCCATGCTTCAGTGTTCAGTCACTGTAAGCAGCGATTGACCTCTCAGTTTCTGTGGATTCATTAGAATCCAAAATTTCATCAGCATATTTCTTCAATAAAGTTTAGTTTAAAAGTTTCCATTATATTATACAGTTAAATAATCCACAGTATAGGCACCATGTATAAATATGCAAAACAACTTAATGTTGTTTAATATTGTACATTTCTTTTCTACTTTTTATAGCTCGACTCTTAAATATGGCTCACCATAAGCTGTAAGAGCTCTGCACACCAAGTCTGGATTTGTTGTCTGATGTTTGTTATAAAATAAAAGGTAATATTTAAACCATTTTCCTGGCTCCTGTGATTTTACAGTGCAATAGTAATCACATCCCCTGACCTTTTCCCACATTTCCTCATATTAAACCCACACATTTCAAGTTATTTTATTGAGATTATGTGACAGACCAACACAAAGTAGTGGATAATTATAAAGTGGGAAAAAAATACTCCGTTTTCAAATTTTTTTTACAATGAAACTCTGAAAAGTGTTACTTGTAATTGTACTCAGCCCCTTTACACCCTGAATAAGAGCCGACACATCTGGTTGTAAATGAAAAAACAAAAATCTACTTGTGTCTATTTTCATCTCAGTATAAAAGCAGCCGTTCTGTTTCTGGCCTCAGAGGTTTGTTGGAGAACATTAGTCAACATACAGCATCATGAAGACCAAGGAAAACCTCAAACAGGTCAGAGAGAAAGGTGTTGGGAGGTTTAAGGCAGGGTTAGGTTTTCAACGATATCCACAGCTTAACATCTCACAGAGCTCTGTTCATGACATGGTCATCCTCCGGAGCTGACAGGCTGGTTGAGGAGAGCATTAAGAGAAGGAGCCAGGAGGCCCACACTAACTCTGAGGGAGCTGCATAAATCCACAGCTCAGGAGGGACAATCAAATCCACAAATTAGCCACTTATGGAAGAGTGGCAAGAAAAAAAAAAATAAAAAAAACATTTATCCATATATAATTTTTTCTTGAACTGCTGAATTATGTACTTTGGGTGTTGGTCAATCATATAAAATCCTAATAAAGTACATTGAAACTGTGAAGTTATTTCTACAGTGAAAAGCTTCCACAATGAATCGACGAATAATCCATGAGACTTTTGTCAGGTATGATATAATATAGATTAGATGTAGAGAGGCATTTAATCCAGATGCACACAGGGCACCAGTTTTTTTTTTTTGTTTGTTTTTTTTGAGAAGTTGGAGAAGCTGACAACCAGAGATAGGACCATCAAAAGCATCCCAAAACTTAAAAAATCGCAACCGGTGATTAACACTGTGGAAAAATATCGAAGGCTTTCAATGTGTGACTGCACCAAGTTGTCATTTAAAAGTCACGTTGTTTGTTGGTTAATGAGGCAGAAATGATGCAGAGTGGGAACTAAAGCATCTAATCAGCAAATAGCATGATATTTCATGTTCAGTTGATCTAGATTATTCATCGTCTCATTGTGAATAGAAGTTATCGCCCACTTCCAAACTTGGCTCCCTTGTGTGCAAGGGTGAGGTCCTGATCCAAACATCTGTACCATATTTTTTTAAGTTCATACATGAACCACAGAAAACCTAACAAAATAGGATCATTGTCACTGCCTATTTCTCTGATTGCTTGATGATGAAGTAGCATCAGCACTGAAACACCTCAGCAAGACAGGACCAGAGCACAGCAAGAATAGAAGCACCTGTTAGGTGTGTCAGAGCACAGAGTCCAAGTTCACTCTTTCAGGTTGTCTTCATACAAAGTCACAAACAGAGATTATTAGTTTCATAAAGTGCATGTTTTTTTCCCCCATGAACAGATAATAGATACTGCGTGACAAGCACATTATTCATGGCACAGCTATGTACAGTAAACATTCAGGTTTCTTTGTTAAAACATTTACAGGACCTCTCATGTCAGAGGAATACAAAACTTCACAGCATGAAAAGGCAGAAATAATTAAATACTGAAAAATCCAGTAAAATTAAAAAGGTATGTTTTTACAATATGAAAATCCTCTTTGGGATCAACCACTTTCATTTACATTTCCTTCACGCTGTCATTCCGATGGAGAGCACTGACATTAGCGGAAATAGGGTGGGGAACTTTAATCCCCTCAATTATACAAATGACATGTACATGCATGAAAGATGAGCAAAAGAGCCATTTTCCTCAGAAAAATGTCCATCAAATGGATCAGAAATATTTACGGCACAGAGTCTGTTCTGGTTTGGTTGTCACCTGCAGCTCAGCGGAGCTACAGGTTAGACAGATGGCTCGGGGACAGCGACGGAGGAAGAGATGAAAGGAGGGTGACAGACACACCCATGACTCTTCCTCGGATTGATCGGCTCGAGAGGAATTTATTGCCGTAAACAGGAGGCAGGAAAAGGGGGGAAAGTGGAAGGAGCAGCAGAGAAGAAGCCTGTCTTATCACACCGTCTCACACTGTGGAAATCAATTTGACCTCTGTGGAACTGTGGACAGAGAGAGGGAGAGGATTCGAGGTGGGCTGGCTGGGAAAAACAGCAGCAGCAAACAAACAGGACACACAACCTAAATTTGCAAGCTCAACTTGACCTGAGCCTGAACTGTAACATTGCGAGTGCTTTTACTGAAGCAAAGCCTTGCAGCAGGACATTTAGGGACTGGGTGAGTGGAGCTGGGAAATAAAGCAACAAAAGCAGTATGGTGGCTGTAAGGTCATGGAGGAGTCAGGATATGAATTGCTTCAGAAAATGAACGAATGAACCAAAGAAGGTTAAATGAGCTTCAACAAAAACAAAACAAAACAAACAAAAAAAAAAAAAATAATCAAAAAACAAACACCTGAATACTTGGAGCTCAATTGTTCATCATCAATTACTGATCATTTCTTAAACAATGTGACAATTATCAGAAATATATCGACAGTCACCTCAAAGAAGCAACTATTTTCTGACAGTGGACACCTGCTTATATGACGTTTTTTGAAGGTCAGGCTCATGTGATTGTTTTCATGTTTTGTTTTTTTAAATCGCATACTTTTTAAATCAATCATCCCATATTTTTATTTTTAAATGCTCAGATGTGATGGAAACTTCATTTATGACTCCAGCACAGGTAAATATTGAAGAACGTGGGGTTTAGTTTTGCAGAATAAATACTATAATCAATATAATCTGTTACAGTAGAGCAGGAAGAGTAGTGTTTATGGTAATACTACAATGATACTACAGAATATATGCAAAAAGTCTTAGGATTAACGCTGGCATGAACATCCTAAACCACTATTACACATATTTACTAACAGTGGGTGAAACCAGACCAGCACTGAAATTTATTGAAGCATCTGGTTAGACCTACAGAAGTACAGCTGTATTCACACACAACAGAAATGAAAATGTTAACTATCTCAGATTTATTGAAAGTAACATACATTACACTAAGGCATGTTTAAACTGGTCCAAGTAAATGCCCAGTTTGGCTCAGATGCCAGCTAGCATACCAGCTAGATTCAGTGCCAATAATTTTACTTTTGATCTCACGTGATTCTTAATGATATCTACAGTTTCAGCAATAAATTCATGAAGTTTTTACTGCCAGCTTCAGTCTGCATATTCATGCTGTTGTGCAGCTACTTCAGAGTTCAGATGAGTTGGCACTGACTGATTTTATTTATTTCTAATATCGGAGCTCCTGCAGCAGCAAAATTCATCTGATTTAAAATAAACCAGTTCATTCATTTTAAATTATAAACAAGGCATTTGAAGCAGGATTTTTTGCCTGCAGCCAATCAGATCGGAGTATTTATCCTGACCTCAGAATAAGGCAGTTTACATGACAAGATCTCATTTCTGGTTTCATATCAAACAAATGTTGACAGAACAGGATGGAAACACAAAGAGAAAAATGAAAAGATCAAATCAAAAGTGTGCTGCACTCTGGTTGCTGCATGCATTATCCCAATCCCTCAGCAGGGTCAACATGAAGAGTTAATTCTTAATGGATTGTCACCAAAGCACTTTATAGAAAATGGCTCGCCATGTTTGCTCCCCCCCCTACAGACTGTAAAAAGGATTTCTGTATCAAACTCAAATAAGAACCTAAACAAGAGGTTCTTACCTGGTGGGGAAACGGGGCTCGTACTCTTCAACTCCCTGCTGCAAACAACAAAACAAAAGAAAAGAAATTTAGTCATGAGGTTTATTCTGCAATGACATGCATTTACTTATGAAGGTAAGGGGACTGTTACAATATACACAACAGTCAGCAGATTGCAGCAAAGATTCTGCAACTCAGCAGTATTAGAATGCCGTCCTGGAAGCATTTCTCCATAGAAACCGATCTTAACACCATAAAACCATCCCTGTACAAACCTTAAACTGGAGCAGTAAATGTTCCCTTGTAAATGCAGACAAAATAAACTGCTGACAAAGTTTAATGGAGAAATCTGTAAGAATGACACTTGGGTCTCTTTAGCTCCTGGTCTTGTAGGAAAGTGAGAATATAATCAAAGATCTCCATAAAAAACTGCTGTGTGCTAAGCAGTACAAGTTAATAACAGCATCATTACATTTCAGCCTCAAATGTCAATGTATTTTATTGTGGTTATATCTGATAGACCAACACAACATAGTCAGTGCTTTCTAGAACCACATATGGATGCAGGTACAGATTCAAGCATTTTGGGGTGTGTCGCTGCCAGTTTTGCACATCCAGGTTAAACTTTTGCACATTCCTCTTTGCAAAATAGTTTAAACTGTCAGATTAGATGGAGAACATCTGTGACCACCGAACTTCAAGTCTTGCCAAGGATTCTCAGTTGAATTTAGGTCTGGACTTTGACTGGTTCCATTTCAACATATGGATATGCATTGATCTAATCCATTATATTTTAGCTCTGGCTGCATGTTTAGGATTGTTGTCCTGCTGAAAGGTTGAAACTCTGTTCCAGTCTCAAGTCTTTTTCAGCTTCTAACAGGTTTCCTTCTATGATTACCCTGCATTCAGCTCCATCTATGCCCTCATCAACACTGAAGAGCTTCCCTGTCCCAGCTAAACAAATGTATCAACACCCCGCCGCCACAACATTTCACTTTAGGAATGGTGTGTTCAGGGTTTTTTCTCCACATAGCATTTTGCATGTCGACCAAAATGGCAAATTTATGTCTCATCTGACTTTAGCACCTTCTTCCACATGATTTTGGGTCTCCTTCATGGCTTGTGGCAAACTGTGTAAAGGACTTATATCTGTTTTCAAACAAAAGCTTTCCTTTTTGTTGGAAGAGGGCTTCTTGTCCAATTAATGCTCTCCTAAGATAACCATGGACAGCCATGTCTTGGTAAGTTGGCAATTGGGTCACAATCATTTTCAGATGGACTGAGCAGTGCTCTGTGAGATGTTCAAAGCTTGATGTGTCATTTTATAACCTAACCCTGTCGACAACTTTCTTTCATGATGTTGTTCTTTGACTAATGTTCTCAAAGAAACCCCTGAGGTCTATGCAGAACCACGACACAGTTAAATTACCCACCAGTGGCAACTGGTGTGTAATTGCAACTGGTTGCACTGGATTTTATTAAAGCGGGGCTCAAATTAAATCTTAATAAAGCACAGTGAAGTTTGTGGTTGTAACATGATAAAATGTGAAGAAGTTCAGGAGGTGTAAATACTTCTGCATTACAGAAGATTTTGAGGTCTGAGTGTTTTTGTTAAAATGTATTGAGACAAAATATAACATACACAAACCCAAAATTGTGAGATTAGTCATCAACTTAAAGGTCTGATAAGTGAAGCAGTTTGAGAAGCGGGAACGTACTGAATACACAGCTACAAAATGACAATTCTCAGCTGCAGTGAAGCAGTGCAATTAAGCGACACCCACATGTTATTTTCTAGGTGAGGTGTAGGAGGGGGACTGGGCTGATTCATTGTTTTATAAGACTCTTTTCTAAATTGTAAAAAAAAAATTCTTCTACATCTCACCAGCAGCTTAGTTTTTTAAGGTTTTCACTGAGTTCACGTTTGTCATAATAACTCAGAGCTTTCTCCATCTGAGCTGCGTCACAGCGGTCCCCTGACCTCTCAAACCAGATAAGTGAAGCCCATTCCCACACGGATGTAAGCTGACGCTGCACAGCATTGTTTATGTGCGGTGTCTACTCTTCACCTGCCAGCCTGAGATAGATGCACCCAGATATTTGCCAGGATCTATGTGATTGCTCAACTCATGGTTGTGGGTTTGTGTGTGGATGTTCTGTACCTGTGGGAAGCCTGGCACCGCTACACTGTAGGGACGCTGTTGTCTGTGCAGCGTGGCAGTGCTCTGTGCAGACATTCGGGAGTGAGTGCCATAATCAGGGACTGGCAGGGTCATGTCCTCTCTCTCCAGAAGGTTCCCTGTGCTGCTGCTTTTTCCATGGTGGAGGCTGGCGACATAAAACAGCATGGAAAATTAGAAAACTGGAAACTTGTTTTTCTGCTGCAGGTATCACATTTGATTAATATCTTCATGATAAGACCCAACGTCTAAAATTTACAAATACTGCATAAGCTCAGACCAAAATGAAGACACATTTAACTTCACATACTTATGAACTCGAAGCTGCTTCATGGTGTCGCCACTGCTCTCAGAAATCAGCCGGGTGTAGGAAAAAGGAAACCAGCCGCGCCTGATGAAAAGAGCCAATAGGTCATCCACAAAAACATTTGTTACCATGACTCTGTTTGTTCACCAATTTAGCTAACATTTGTTGATTAAAAGAAGATATTAAAGAGGAACCAGAGAACTTATTCAGCAAAAACAGAGCTTAAATCTCAGAATGAACTCACATCCTCGTCTTCTCATTCTCGCCGTAGTGCCAGCCATCACGGGCCTCAGGCACCAGCAGGGTGATCACATCGCCCTCGGCAAAGCTCAGCAGTGTGCTGTTGTCTCCTGCAGCATGGGAGAAAACAGCCTGGACTCGGGTTCTTCCATTCCTCTCCAGGCCTGCAGCCATGGAGCTGGAGCGGGGCAGCGTGCGGGTCTCCACTGGAAAAATAAAAACAATTATCAGTCTGATATTAATCCGGTTCACTTTAATGACCCCTGATGTTTCACTCCTGCTGTGGTCACTCATAGGATGTGTTATTGTCCTGTTATTTTCCACAGTGATTCACAAGCAGCACAACATTTTTATGTAACATTCCATATTTATTTGCACCAGGGCTCTTTCACATTTCGAATATCACATATTCTAGTCCCACTTGTTTTGGCCTGTTATTAAAGCTGCAGGCTGCGCTTCAGGTGCCACATGGATAAAAAATTGTTTTTCAGAGTCTTGTTTTGAGAAGAATTAGCTCAGTCTTACTTACAGCAGTCTGCGGAACTAACAGTCCTGAATTATTATTGTCTTCTCTGGTTGTTCCTGAATCAATTTATTCAGCTGATTTAATGAACTGTTGTGTTTTTCGCAGCTTCATGTTGAGAATGGTTTGCACCCAAAGGATTAATAAGGTAATCAGAGTCTTTAACCTAATTCGCAGCCAAATTAATCAACTGAGCATGCTAAAGAAACTTGCATTTGCAACCACAACATCCCAGTAACAAAAAGGATTTTTGCAGACATCTTCACAGATGAAACTTATTTTTGTTTTTGTTGACTGAAGTAAGCCTGTTAAAGGAAAGGCATGGCTCGTGTATGTCCTTACGTAGGGGGGTCTTGCTCTTTGTGGGGGCAGCCTTCCGCACTGGCAGGGTGTTGGAGTAGACCTCTGCTCCATGCCGCTGAGGTTGTGGGGAGGCTTTGCCCTGGGCCACCTTGCTCTCCATCCACTGCTGGTAGTCCTCTCCACCAGCTGCACCGTTCATCACTGGCATCGCTCCGTCCATCAGCCGCTGTAAAAGAGTCATTCAGGCTTCAAAACTAAGCTTGTTCCTCCACATGTACATCAGCTGAAGCTGTTGCATAACGTCCTGCAGCTCATTCGTGATAATGAAGGCTGTGAGAGGCTTTTGGTTAGAAATGCTTCATTAATTAAAATCATTTATTTACAAATTTAAAAACAAACATCTGAGAGGCTGGGGAAGAAATTCAAGGCAGTGTTATTGAATCCATAACAAACATATCTGCACAGATTTTTAATTAGTGTTTCGAACCAATCAAGCAAACATTTTGATGCACATCGGGACTTTTTGTTCAGACACCAGCTTAATATAAGAAATTCAAGCTCCCTCAGTGCAACCAGCTTGTTAACTTGGATTAATTAAGATTTCATTTATAAAATTTCATTTATATCTCATAGTAATATCTACAATTCCTCAAACACTCAAAAACCTTTTTTGGGTCTTATTTGGAATCATTTAATTATGTTTTATCTTCTGTTTCTATAAATGTAAATTAAAGGACCATTTAGGTATGTAAGTTATGAGCACCACAGGACTCAATTCAACGAGAAGCTGCACTAAATAAAAAGCACCCAGTGTGTCTGCTTTCTCCATTAAATACATCTCCATATATGCATTGTCAGTTCCGGTGTGTACTAAACGATGACTCAGAAACCCATTTGTCTCTCTGAGCACACAGCTGTTAAACTACTCTTAGCTACAGCAGGAGGAAACAACACTATTAACTCCTTAAATGTTCCTGTTTTAGCCTGGAACAGACCCACTTTTACAGTTTGCTCTTCCTGAGATCCGTACAACTTCGTCCACTGCTCAAAAAAATTAAAGGAACACTTTGAAAACCCATCAGATCTCAGTTGGAAAAAAATCTTGCTGGATATACATACTGAAATGGACTGGGGAATATGTTAAAAACAAAAGGATCCCACATCATTTGATAAAAATGAAAATCATCAACTACTTAAAAGCAGTAAAAAAAAAATTTTGTGGTCTCCACCAAACCAGCTGACGCTGATCAACAACTACTTAACTGACGAGATCAATATTCCAGAAGTTCAATTAACTAACTTTGATTATACTCTGATTAAGAGGGTTACTTTAGTTTTTTTGAGCAGTGTAATTTTGTATTTATTGTTTATTTGTTCACTCATCTTTAACTGAAGATTTAAACCAACTAAACACAGACGTTGCCCGTTTTTCGTTTTCATATGATGCCTTCTAGTGTGTCTGTTGCAGTAAGGGGCTGCAGTATTTCATCCATTTATAAAGACTGCAAGAAGAACCAACCTGTTGTCCCATGCCACCGCCAGCCCGGAAGGCTGCCAGCTCTGGTGGCACTGGGAGAGGTTTAGCACCAGATATGGGCTCAGAGATGCCGGGAAGGAGGGCGCCGGGAGGCATGGCGCCCGCCACACCACTCATCTGCTGAGCCAGAAACATGGCTCGATCTGGCAGTTTGGTCGGTTCAGCGCATGCCTGCTGCCACACTGACATCTTCTGGGATAAAAGCTCCTTACCCTGGAAACACAGAGGGATAAGACGGGGTCAAGCCGGTTTGTTATGAGGAGATCCATTTGGACTTGCCATTTCTATTAGCAGAGAAAAAAAAAAAAACTGTAAAAATGTCACGTTGGTGATTTGTTATAAAATCAGTCTCAAACCTTCAGTCACATAAAAAGCTCTATTTAATACTTTTTTTTTTTTACCCTTTCACCCTTTTATCAAACACCTGTAGCCATTCTTTAGAGCAGGTGTCTCAATCTCCAGTCCTCCAGAGCCAGCCTTAATTTACCCAGGTCAAATTGTGTAGAAGTGCATTTTACTTTGCTTCCTTGCCAACATCCCTGAATCAGTTGGTAAATTCCATCCCTAGTAGGCAGTCAAGTCCTATCAAGGTCCGCTAATGACCTAATCATTTAAATTCGGAGGGTTGAAGCAGAGACTCATCTAAACGTTGCAGGACATTAAGCCCTTAGGCCTGGAGTTTGAGGCCCTGCACTAATGTATGCAT
Organism: Characodon lateralis; assembly: GCA_036250325.1. Taxonomy (NCBI): domain Eukaryota; kingdom Metazoa; phylum Chordata; class Actinopteri; order Cyprinodontiformes; family Goodeidae; genus Characodon; species Characodon lateralis. The sequence continues at coordinate 21,064 of JAHUTJ010042004.1, forward strand.
TATGTGTGATATTAAAAGCACATTAAAATGTATTTCTAATCAATTTGACTTGGGTGAATAATTAAAAGTTTAATTTTTAAAAAAGGGGGATTCAGCTTACTTTTGAGGTTTTTTTTTTATATGTTTTGTTTCTTTTTGTCGGTGAAAAGCTGACACTGTATGAGACCGGATCAGTTCTGTTCAATCAGCTTTCTGCTGTAGATACTGAAAAAGACAGGTGGGAGAGCTGGAGATGTTCAAAAGGGGCAAAGATGGACAGAATTCAAAATGAGTATATGAGAGGGACGGCTCAGTTTAGAGATGACGTTCAAGGGACAAGGCTGGGATGATCTGGATAATTAGACAAAGAATGTAGAATATGAAGATGACATTGAGAGGAAAAAGAAGAATCCCAAATAGAGAGTTCATGGCAATAGTGGAGGAGAAAATGCAGAGGGTCGGTATGCCAGTGGAGGATGTCAGAGGTAGAGATGGCCACTGTGGCGACCTCTACCGTCAGCAGGAACCAAAAGAAGATGTCAATCTATATTTCATAAACTGCTATGCAAGCATTCATATGATTTAGGATTCAGTGACACTGTGTGTCATTAAATTTGTTTATGTAGATGCACAAAAATGAGGAACTAAAACAAATGTTCAACATCCATAACAACCAGTTATTTGCAATTCTATGGATGGAAGAGGAGGAACATGTTCTGTTGATGCAACTGCAGCTCAGACGCAGCATGCAGACAGAGAGGTGAATCTTCTCAGAAAGAAGCTCTCAGCTGTTGCGGGAATACTGTTTGTCCATGCATTATACAGCAGGCCCGTTACGTAAAGACATCATCTGCATTCATCGTCAGGGAATAACAGAGTCCTAAATCTGTAATTAAAGGAAGCCTCTGCTGGTTTTTAACCTGCTGGAAATCGGTGGCTGCAGGGCCAGGTGTCAGCATTTAGGTGGGATCATCAACACAAAGAGAACCAATTCCTAAACAAATAAATGAAGAATCAAATAATAGAAATGTTTTACCAAAACCTGTAGAAAGCAGAAAAAACCCTAGTACAAACTGCCTTTCTAACCTAATCAAATAAGAAGTTCTGCTTCTGTTTTGCTCCTGTAAATCATCATCGAAATAGAAGAATGGGAAGTCACAGTTCGGTTTCTTTGTGTTCTGCAAACTTTTCCTGAGAACATCTTGGCTGATGGTGAAAGTAATGAGTCACTGCGACCCCCATTAGTCTGTCAGATAGCAAAGATTAAGCGTAGGTGGTCAGTGGCGTTACCGGTCTGAAGATAAAGCGACAGGCACAGGCCGCTTTATTCTCTTCTTCCTGCTCTAGAACAGAGGGAAGCTGAACTGATCACACCTGTTCAACTTCTCAACTTCTTATCATATCTTAAAACACACTGTCATTACAGATTCAACTATAAATCTCCTGCTCCATCCTGCTATCACTCATGAACATAAGGATACATGGACTACACTTGGACACATGACTTCAAAAAGAAAAACATCTCAAACTCAAAGAAACTGACAGAACTTTATGCTTAGAAACAAAAACATCCCATGTAATTGGCATCAGGACAGCTGGCAGCCTTTCCAAGTCTAATTTAATGCCCTTTTGATGTTTAATCTTCCCATCAGCAGTTTGTGTTCTCTGCTTCCTTCTTCTGTCTATCAATCACTCATTCAGACACTTTCACACCCACACGCAGTGAGTTGGAACCAAGTGTTCCTGCAGAAGTAGGTCATTCTCCCTGCTGCCTTCACCCTCCTCCTCCTCAGTCTCTACATGTAAAGAGAAGATGTAGCCATTCGGGGATAAAATGGTAGCGGCTTGCATTTCTGATGATGGTAAGCTTCTGATTGGCTGAGTGAGAAGCATCTGGACATGTATATTGGGGCTTATTATTAGATAACGATCAATAAATAAACAAGAAAAAGAGACTGGAAAGCCTGAGTTTATTTTAAGATCAGACAATCTGCAAATCAGAATTAATATGGGATATTTAACTGTAACTTGATGCAGAAATGCCAAATATTTAATTCTCTTTAATATTTATTTATCCTTGTAGCAACATTAATAATCAAGTCACATCTTTGTTTATGCTCTGTTTTTGGTCTCCTCCAGCTATTATTCTCTAAATTTATACACTGCTCAAAAAAATAAAGGGAACTCTCAAATAACACATCCTAGATCTGAATGAATGAAATATTCTCATTGAATACTTTGTTCTGTACAAAGTTGAATGTGCTGACAACAAAATCACACAAAAATCATCAATGGAAATCAAATTTATTAACCAATGGAGGCCTGGATTTGGAGTCACACACAAAATTAAAGTGGAAAAACACACTAGGGGCTGATCCAACTTTGATGTAATGTCCTTAAAACAAGTCAAAATGAGGCTCAGTATTGTGTGTGACCTCCACGTGTCTTTATGACCTCCCTACAACGCCTGGACATGCTCCTGAT
>JAHUTJ010042005.1:0-23515 GCA_036250325.1 Characodon lateralis
AACTTAATACGAGGCTGGCTGAGTAGCTACCACAGAGGCTAATACTCGAGCGACGAGATGCTGGCTGCTTCCTGCTTAAGTACTCCAGGACTCAATCACCGAGATGGAAAACACCTGTCTCAACCACTGCTGAGTACTAGTGCCTACTAGGAGTCAAAAAACACAGACAAAAACATACAACAAAACTCCAGCCCCGACATTACCAGTGTCGGAGGCGTCAACTTCCAAAATGAACTGTCTGGAGGGATCTGGATGTTTTAAGATTGGTGCCTGGGCGAACTTCTGCTGAAGAACATGGATGGCTTGATCCGCAGCGGAGTTCCAAAGGAAGTGCACTTTAGTGGAAGTTAGCGCAATTAAAGGTGCTGCCGTCTGGCTGCAGTCCCGGATGAAGCGGTGGTACAAATTGGCGAAGCCGAGAAACCTCTGTAATTGTTTCCATAAGTCCGGAACAGGCCACTCCAGCACAGCCTTAACCTTCTCTGGGTCTGCACGGAGCTGTCCACCCTCTAGAATAAAACCTAAGAAGGTTACAGAGGTCTGGTGAAATTCACATTTCTCCGCTTTCACGTACAGTTTGTTCTCTAAAAGTCTTTGTAACACCAGATGAACGTGATGCTGGTGAGTCTTCAGGTCCTTAGAATAAATCAAAATATCGTCTAGGTAGACAAACAAAAATATTTTCAAAAAATCCCTGAGGACGTCATTAACAAGTGCTTGGAAGACAGCGGGGGCATTGCAGAGGCTGAAGGGCATGACTAAGTATTCAAAATGTCCGAGTGAGGTCTTAAAAGCTGTCTTCCACTCATCCCCCTGGCGGATCCTAACTAGGTGGTAGGCATTCCTAAGGTCAAGTTTAGTGAAAACTGTGGCCTCGCGGACAGGTTCAAAAGCTGAAGAAAGTAAAGTAAGGGGATACTTGTTCTTAACCGTAATGTTATTAAGCCCCCTATAATCAATATAGGGCCTTAAAGAACCATCCTTCTTTTTGACGAAAAAGAAACTTGTGCTTAGGGGTGATGGAGAAGGGTGGATAAGGCCGGTAGCCAGGGACTCATTAATATATTTCTCCATAGTCTGCTGCTCATGTTTAGAAATGGGATACAACTTGCTGGTAGGCAGGGAAACTCCTGGAAGTAAGTCAATGGCGCAATCATAGGTTTGGTGTGGAGGTAACGAAAGCGCCTTAGCTTTGTTGAACACTTTTTTAAGATCATGGTATATCAAAAGTACCCCGGTAAGATCCGGAAAATCACTCTCCTCAACAACTGAGTCAGGGGGAATGGGAGCGACTGCACACTGAAGGCAGATAGTGTGGCAACTGGTGGAACAGGACTCAACTCTGCCCTTAACCCAATCAAGGTGAGGATTTTGTTTACTAAGCCAAGGGAAACCCAGCACCATAGCATGCGTAGCTACAGGAAAACGTAGAAGGAAATTAATTCTCGATGATTGCCAGATAACAAGAGGGCTATAGGCTTAGTTTGGTGAGTAATACGAGACACTCCTGACCGTTGAGGGCTGTCACAAGACGTGGTGCTGTTAAAGCCACAGTCTCGATCCCAGCTGCTTTAACTAGATCCAAGTCTATAAGATTCTGTTCACTTCCTGAATCAACCAGTGCAGAGAGATTGTGGACCTGTTGGTTAAGTAGTAACATGGCTGGCAAACAAAATCTGAGGAATTCGGGTGAAACAGTCTGGTCCGCCGGTATGTCCCTATCTACCGATGGACCTGATCTTTTGGCCGAGGAGGACAAGTAGGACAGTCAGCTACAAGATGCTCTATGGAGCCACAATAAAAACATTGCCGAGCCTGCCAGCGCCTCTGCCTTTCCTTGCTACTGAGGTGCACCCTACCCACCTGCATGGGTTCAGTTTCTCCTGCCAGTTCTTGGAAAGGGGGCTTGGGGTTAACTGTAGGCAAAAGCATTGGCTGGGTCCTAACATAACTGCATTAATTTCTGGGCTTCCTCCTCTCCCTTAACCAGCTATCTATTCTAATGGCTTTAGCAATGAAATCCTCCAATAACTCTGGCTCATCCACTAAACCAAGCTAATCCTTTAAAGTCTCATCTAGGGCATGAAAAAATACAGATTTAAGGGCCTGGCTGAGTGGGGGTCTTGTTTATGGATAGCTGTAATGTGGCGGTTACCTGTTCGAGCTGTTGATTCATCTGACGTTGCTGTTCGGCTAGAGAGCGTAAGGTGGAATCGTGAGACTGAACCATGAATATGGTGAGCGCCTGCTGAAACATTGGAGAACTTCTTTTGGACAGACAAGACACCTCAAAAAGCAATAACACCTAAGTCAAAGCATGCTGTGTGTGATGTCATTGTGATTGTGGTTTTGTGGATGCAGATTAGTTTGGAATCACAAGCAGTTGACATCAGAGTCAGATATAGACAACATTTTAAAGGTAATGTGGACGATGACGCAAAGAAAAAAAAAAAAAAACTAATTAAAAAAAACTGAATCAATACTTGCTGTGTGAACGTAAACTAAGGTCTCAATTTAATAAAATTTAAGTTCTCAAGTGGCATAGTCAAAATCTAAAATTAAATCCAATTGAGATGGTGTGGCATGACCTTAAGTAGGCCGTTAATCAGAAACCCTCTACTGTGGCTGAATTAAAATGATTCTACAAGGAAGAATGGGCCAAAAATGTAAACGGTGCAAGTTATGACAAATGCTTTATGCCAGTTGTTGCTGCCAGGGGTCCCACCAATTAGGTGAAGGGGACAATTACCTCTTCACATAGTCCAGATTGTTCTATTTTGGATAGCTCTTTTTCCCTTAGAAAACTAAATCATAATTTCAAAACTACTTTTTTCCTTAAGTAGAGTTGAAATTTTGAAAGATTTAAATACTTACTTATCGTACTGTAATTTAATATGTGGGAGCTCTAAGAAAATAATAGTACAAATTCTAAACACAATTTAATTTTAAACAAGGAAACTATTTGAGAACACAGCATAAAAGCAATGAATTGTTTTGACACCAAAGGAATGACTAGTTTAAAATGAAGCTAGTTATAATCTATTTCTGCCGGATCAGGGAGACCATATCTGAACATTATCCTTTTTTTTGCAGAGTACAACAGCAGATCAATAAATCATCAAATCAATACATCCATTTTCCTCATGTCAGCTGCAGACTGTCACTGGAAATATGGACTGAAATGGCAAGTTGACATTTGGTAGATAAAAAGCGATTCTCCCGACAGCAGTCAGATCCTACTGAAGTATGTAAACATGAGAGATGAACGAGTCATTTCCAGGTGATATTATAGACAGACTGTGACCAAATAAGGGCTGTTAAAGTAAATGACATTATGAAGAAAAATCAGCAGGGAAAAATATAAGTCTTACTGTGCTGCTGGAGGTAGACCCGAGCAACAATGAAATAAGTGTCTGGATTCCAGCAAAAAGTAAACAACATGGATTTTAACTGTTATTGTTACAGTTTAACTTTCCAAAAATCCTTTCTTTATGTTGTATTGTTTTTAGTTTCCAACTTTATTGTTGTGATCTTAGAGCTGTTTTCTGTTAGATCTCTACAATCCATCCTTCAGCTGCTCCCTAACTCTCTGCCTCAATTACAGTTTCCCTCATTCCTTCTGATTGGGTCATCTGCCTCAGTATATATATTCACTGGTTCTCCTTGTTACTCGCTGGATAATTCTGTGCCTCTGTTCTCTGCCATGTTTCTCTCTGTGTATTCCATGCCTGGCCCTGTTTCAGTGCTTTCTGTTGATTTCCTTGTGTAAGACCGTTTTTGTAAGTTTTCTTTATTTTCATTAAAGAATTCAGCCATACTTCAAATCTATTCTGAATTTAAGTCCTACCTTACCAAAACATGACAATGAAGTTGTTCATAAAACAACCATTTAAGCAGCACCTTCTAAAACTGGTTTAGATTACCCTTTTTTCTTGTATAAATCACAATTCTTGAGTCGTAGTATTCAGCACCATTGGCATCTAAACATTTTCTGATTCTTTAGAATGGTTCCTGTATTTGAATAGTCTACAGTGGTTTTAAAAACGATCAAATCACAATTTTCATATTTACAAGCCCACAATAAATGTCTTTAAAACCCTTTTCCACATATTTGACATTTTTCTTGTGCATTTTAGCTAAAAACAAAATGATCACGGGGGAGAAAAAAAGCTTCTTACCACCTTCTGGTGGCAGGAAGCTTCTAACAACACTGAAACCAGGTGTAAGTAATTTTCCAAGTTTTATGCCAACCACTTTTGTGCTGTTTAAAACAAGGCTTGCACTAGTAAGATACAGATTTTTCTCCTAATTAAAGACAAATGGTAATTACCACTGAGCTGATTTAACTGCTTTTACTTTGATTAGGCCTTCCTTACAAATTAATGCACATGGAATTCTCTGTTTTTATGTTAAATATCCTTAGCCTTTTCTTTATCAGTCTGTGGAAAAATACTCACTTGGTGTATTTGTTTTGTGCAGGTTATTTAAGATAGTCTAGGTGTTTCCACCTTGTTCAGCTAATCTGAAGTTACATCAGTGTCTCTAACTGCAATTTTACACATTATCATCTAGTGAACAAGCTTCATTATTACGTCTTTGTCAAACTGTTACAGTCTAGTCATTTTTTTCTTTCTGCAGAGATGGAAAAGTAAAGAATTTGTAAGTACCTGAAGGGTTTAGGCCACCATACTTAAAGTCAGCTGTATAGAAATCCTGTAATAATGACAAAAGGGAAGCTGCTTGGAGACAAAAGCAAAACATTTTCACACCTCAGTTCAACAGCTGATGACAGACACTAGCACAACAGCACCTCTGCTGCAGCTCTGTTACACCCTCAACCTTGCCAAAAAGAGGAAAATAATTAAAAATCAAGTGTTAAAAATACCAAAAAAATTTTTTGACAAATCTTATGTAATAAGGGAGAATTTGGTAAGGATTGAAAGGACATTAATGGACAAATATTTGTTGATTAAGGAATTGTTTTCTTATGGTGTATTAAAATTTTATGCAGTGGCAGTCTCTTTAATTTTATTATACAAACATATGTCAGTTTATGTCTTGGCTGCATTATTCCTAAATTACTATGAACTATGAATATCTGAGCTGGCTGCAAATTGATAATTTATCAACTAAACAACTGCTTTTCAAGACCATTTAAAATCATTTAAAATCCTTTTAAACCTATTTATACCGTTTAGGTTAAAAATATTAAACAACAATACCAAAAAGTGAACTGCGATAAGTTTGAGTCTATTCATTAAATTATTTTTTTTCATTGATTTTCATTTCTTAAGTTCCCAATGAGAAAACAAGTTTTTCTCTGTTTTTTTTTTTTTTTTTTTTTTTTTGGAAAACTTTCTAGACATTTCTCATATGAGCCCTGTAAGCATCTTGAAAGTACCTTTAAGTAATCCCCAAATTAGGTAAGGACTTTAAGAGTACCCCAAGTTTTTTGAAAATGCTGGGAAAATATCCAGTGAGCCCATGGGTACTCCAAAAATGTGCTTCAAGTACCCAGATGGCACTTATTCAGTAACATGTAGTGTACACCTAAAGTACCCTGACAGTACCCACAAAACTACACAAAATTGTAGTATAAATACCTGAAATGCACCCCTTAAAAACTATAAGTGCTCCAAATAATAGTAATAATCAAGAAAACACAGTAATAATACCTCCAGGACTTTTCTTAAAGTCCCGAGTTGGTACCTCCTTAATTAGCCCAACAGCACACCATTAAGTACAATGCATATACTCACATAGTATTGGGAAGGTTACTCAAAAGTGCACCTTCAGTACACCAAAAGAATTCATAGTTACCTTGTGCCCCAAACGTAAAGACCCCAAAATATGTCTAAGTACCTCAAAAGTATCAAAGAATATTAGTAAAGTATGATAAAAGTTATTCAAAGTAATCTGTGGTCACCCTACTATACCCTAGTATTGAAGAACACCAAAAGTGTAAAGAAAGTACCTAGATAGTATCCAATAACTACTGAGAGTTCCCAAAAGTACATCTTAATGTACCCTGTAATACATGATGAATAACCAAATAATGTTGAGAAAATGTCATAAAACCTACAAAGCACCCTAAATATCCCTTAAATATCACAAAAGCACACCTGCACTGCAAGTATCCCATCATTACCCTAAAAGTACATCTGAACATATAGAATAAACACCTTACTAATACATTGTAATAGACAGAAAGTACCTGAAAGGTACTCTAAAATTACCCCAATATTACCTTATAAATACCAAATGACAAGTCATAATAGAATCTGATTCCTGTCAGTACTCTTAAAATACATAGGATGTAGCCCAAAAGTACTCTAAAAGTAACAAGAAAGTACTCCAAAATTACAGGCAAGCATGGTGTAACTGGCTCTGTGAGTATGTGTAAATACCTGAATAGACCTTAAACATACCCCCAAGTTACCCCATAAGGTTAACTTTTAATAACTTGAAAACACCCCATAAGTACAAAGAGTATACCACTAAGAGTAAACAGTACCCCAACAGTACTCTCTTGTTTCATGTATTGATATCTCCTTAGATTCCTGCTGGTACTGGAAACAAAGCCACTTACGACAATAAGCATTACCTTACCTTTGCCTATTTTCAGTGACACAGTTCGTTTACCAAATCTGGCTGACAAAATCATAGTATAAGATTCAGTCACTCCCCGTTTTGTGGAATTTCTTTACTTTAAGGAAAATATTTTTACACTTTATTCAATCTAAACATCAAAGCAGAAATATGAAGCGTTCTGCTTACCTGCACAGGTTTAATCGTAATATATTTTCTCTGCTGTGTGTACACACATACACATTTTGTTGTGTCTGACTGTTTGGCTGGAAAGGATTACAACAGTGTAGCAATAATTAGTTGTGGCATAATGAACATTTGGCCCTATGGCAAGGAATAATTAAGCAGCAATTTGTGATGATCGGTAACGAGGTGACGAGGCCAAAAAACCTTCTGAGTACACCAACACAACCACTTAATGGGATTCATTACTCTGCTGAACCTTATTTCCCTTCACACAGTGAATGAATAATGTATCCATTCATGTACTATATGTAAATAATTCAGCACTGCTATGTGTCATTGTCAACAGGCATACATCTTTAAAGCTGAGAAGTCGGGGTCATCAGTGTCAAAAAAAACAGTGTTTGGTTTCATGGTTTATTAAGTACAGGCAGCAGCAACATTCTGACTCCCTCATTTGAAAGTTTCCTTTGTTTGTTGCTGTTGTCAGATCAGTGCCAAGGCACCACACGAATAACGGAGTTATCCAGATTAAAGGGTCAACACTCTGACATGGATCTCAGGAGTTGCTGTAAAGCTCATTTGGGTTTGTCGTCAAAGTAGAAAGTCTTTAGATTCAAAATGTTTTTTGTTTTTTTTTATTTCAGTCACAGAAAAACTGAAATTTCCTCCTATACTGCATGCTTTCCTTAAACCAAATCATATAGTTTCTGTTATGAACCTATGTGTGATGGAAAACAAAATATATGCAATAACTGACTTCAAGTGGCAGAATGTGGTATTTACTGTCACATAAGAATGGATTTCTAGAGTTCAGCTATAAATTTCTAGTCCATTCCAAATGCTTTTTGTCAAACACTACTGTATTTAAAACATTCTCAGTCTGTTATCATTAAACCACCAAAGATCATTGAGAATGGTGAGGTTTTTATTTATTTCATTCTAAAAATTCTTTATGGTGATCAAGGGTACTAAAACACTGCTGGTATGCTCTGCGCAAAGCTACTTTGTGATTTATTAAAACTTTAAGGAAAATAACCAACTTTGTGCAGGCAGCACATTGACATGTTTTCTTTACTCTTTCAAGCAGGATCAATAAGCAGGAGAAAATCCATGGACTTGACATGAGGGCCAGAACTGTTTCCACGGAACAGTTTGTGGCCCCTTTGTTCAGATTTGTAATGTAGTTCAACAGGACATAGAATCCCATTTAAAGCTGTTGGCACATCCACATTAACCACATAAGATACATTGGCTATGAAGATCTTATAACTGTCTTTCTTAAAGAACTTAACCATAAAAGGTGGAATGTCAGCTTGAGTGTAGGGTAAGCATATGTCTTATTTTGATGCCTTGTTCCTGAGTGATGGCAGCATAGGGATGGTAGATTAGAGCTTTGTCTGCAGTAAGAAGGGCATATGCTCCAGTCTGGTGATCAATGTATGTTCTAACCTTTACCTGATCTCATGAGATAGGGATCAAAAATTATCTCCTGCCCAGACTTTGTATTCGAGATACAGTGAAGAGCTTTTTTAATTAATTTTTTGTCCTAAGAAAAACCATGACCAACCCTCCAATTAAAATGGTTTTGGGGGGTGGTGCGCCCTTGGGTCTCGGGTCTCTGGGTCCATGGCTGGATCTGCTCCGGTATAGCTGGCTGCCGGTGGGGCCTGTGGGCTTGTCGCTGCAGCTCTCAGGGGCTTCTGCACTGTGGCTGCTGGGTGGTTCCCCTGGAGCTCTCCTCTGGGGGGGTTAAGGCAGTCCCAGCGGTGGTCCTCCCAGGGTTCCCGTGCTCTGAGCGGCCTTTGAATGTCTGTGGCTCTGATCTCCTCCATGTCTGTCTCCAGTACAAGGGGGCATGTCTGTGGTTCCTCACATCCACTATTAAATATTATTATGAAGAAACTTTATATACACAAGTGCGCTCACACTTACACCCACAGGTGTTTGGATTCAGGTGTTTACAGATTAACCGATATACAGATACACTCTATATTGTGCTGCTGTTGCCACTAAATGCATCTTACCATCATTAGTACCGTGTACTTTTCAGTAACATTGTTGCTGTTATATATGCATTTCTGTAGGTGTAGAAGCAGTCTTTTAGGGTGTTATCCTGTATTCTCCATCCTTCATTCTCTGCTCTATTCTTTTCTCCTCTCCCTTTTCCCTTTTTGCCCCACCTCTCTTCCTTACTTGCTTCTATTTCCAGCTTTTGTCTCCCTCTCTGTGTCCATTGCATTTGAAATAATACCAAGGCAATCTCTAATAAAATTAAATATATATCAAGCGGAGCATCACAGCGAAAGTCATAATGCTCCACTTGTGAAAGTAAATCTGTTGGGGTTCTCCTTGGCACTCAGACAACAATTCTGGGTGCTACTCTGTGGACAGGAAAGGGGGATAAAAAAGAAAAACAAATCAACTAGGAACCCTTTTCCCCGAATGTCCCAAGAAGACACCCAGAGCAGACCCAGAACTGTCTGAGGAGTCTACATATCCCTTCCAGTTTCAGAGGGCATTTGGTCCCCTATGAACTAGATACTGCTTTTTAGAAAACAGACATCCAGATCTCTCTTAATACTGTAACAGGACATCAAACAAGTTCCACAAATTGGATGGATTGTAGGTTGTATGCGCAAAGAAAACAATGTTATATGTTATATGGTATACATTCTATTGCCTAAATCTTTACTTTACAGAACATACAGAGCACGTTAGACTCAAATATGAGGTGACTTACAAACTTTTGTACCAGAAACATACCCTTAAAGTTTGAGAAGTACTTAGTAAATTCTAAACAGTAAAGCCTTGGTTGCAGAAGGTGACTTTTATGTTCTATTAAGTACCCTGTAAGTTTCAGGCCATAAATATGACATATTCGGGGATTTGGAGGCAGGACCGGAATGCAGAACATGGCGAGGAGGCTGCATGATGAGTAGATGCAGTTTTATTGTAAAACATGCACAACAGGCTTACAGGCAGGTAGGATACTGAGTACAGGAAGGTAAGCCAAGAGAACAGATTCAAGAGGCAAAACAGAAAACAAACCACTAAGAAGAACATGAGAAGATAACAGGGTAGTTGACGAGAGGAACCAGCAGGGAACAATGAAAACAAACCAGCTTAAATACAGATGGAAAATACAGGGAGAACCAATTAACAGAAGGAGAGTAATCATTGGGTACAATGAACAGGTGTGGAACAGGCTGCCGGTAGACTGAGGGGAATGTGTCTAATAAAAATTAGGAGCATAAGGAACTGAGCAGCAAAGGAAACTAGGCTAAATAACAAAACTAAGGGAAAACAGTTCTAATAGGAAATACAAACAAACACATGAAACCAAGAATCTAGAAAGAAACAACTAACAGAAGAAATCTGAGAAACTGGATGAACAGAAAAAACACCTGACTGATGAAAAGTAGCCAAACACAAAACACTAATTGACAGATTGTGATAAAATACTAAGTTCCAGAGAGTCATCTTTAACCTGTTAAGCACCAAGGGTTTTACAAGCAATTTCTGCTTGAAATTGCAAAGCTGAAAAATATTAAAAATAGCTCCACAGTTATAAAGTCTAAATGCAAACTATTGGTACATATGTAAAGTTAAGACATAAAAGATTTTTTTTATTTTTTTTTTTCCAGTGGAACCTCATTGCAACTGTTACTATGTTGATTTATTTGTGATTAAAAAAAGAATACATTTTATTTTTGAGCCCCACCAAACTTCTTTTCTAAATGAACATTGCAAAACACAATGAGAATCCTTTTGAAAATCTTGGATAAGCCTCAGGTTTAATCTATCAACATCTTGACTATAACTTCAGCAAATTTGGACTGAATCAGTTGAAGTGTATTTTTTCCTCAAACATTTAGTGGACAATGTGAGAGCCGGGATTTTGGCAATTGTGCCAACCTGTGCCAAATGTGTTTTTCACCTCATAAAAGGGAATATGGTCAAATAAAAGTGATGATTCCCATTTTAGAACTACTTCTGCATATGACATAGCCTTTGGTCATGTCATTTACCCTGTGTTTAATAAAAATGTGCCATTATGTGCAGCGTAAAATCACTATGTTCATGACATGTACATGACATGTCTGCAATGACTAACCCTGGAGATAAAATGTAACAGTAACTTAGTCATAAGCTAGCCTCCCCTCCTCCAAACCACATGTTCATCATCTTCATCCTCATCCTCATCCTAATCAACACTGATGTCCAAAGAATATTCCACTTTGATGTCACTGATCCGCTGAATGTCGTCCAATACTTCCAAAGCAGTAATTTTCTTTTTCTGTGCTATTATATGTTATCTCTTTTTTGGAATAAACCACATGAAACGAACCACCTTAGGTTCTAGTAAGTGCCCTGTAGGTTTCAGAGAGTAAGCTCTAAGTTCCTAAAAGCAGCCTTTCAGTTCCAGAAGATACCTTGTAATTTTAAGAATGTGGCAAGCATAATAGAGACAAGCTCACTGGGGCTTCTGCACTGTGCCTGCTGGGTGGTTTCCCTGGAACTCTCCCCTGCTCTTCTCTGGGGGGGTTGCGGTAGTCCCGTTGATGGTTCTGCTGGGGTTCCTGTGCTCTGGGGGGCCTTTGGATGTCTTTGGCTTGGATCTCTTCCATATCGGTCCCCGGTCCATGGGGGCAGGTCTGTGGCTCCTCACACTCACTATTACATATTTTATGGAGAAAACCTTGTACACACAAGCATGCTCACACTCAGACCCACAGGTGTTTAGATTCAGGTGTTAACAGATACACAAACGTTCTATATTGAGCCGCAAACCAAACCCAGAATTCCTAAAAATCAAGCAGGAAGTTGAGATGGCAGCAGTCCAGGGCAAAACATCACGACTACAGTAGAACTGGCATTTTGAACATTGTGAACTGCACATTGTATGCACTGCACATTTCAGTTCGGAGCAAATGTAAACAGACAGATATAAAGCCTTAAAATAAAACTGTCATTATACAAAGCTTCTTCAGTTGTTTTTTTCCTTGATTATTATTAAGTCTACTTCTACCCTTGTGTCAGTTTATTGTACAACTTTCATCTTAATGCCAATTAAAGAAGGACTAATTGCTCAACGTTTGAGGAGTGAACAAGAGCAGTTTCCTTTGGCGGCTATTCACTTGTTTTCTGAGGATAAGGAAGCCTTCCTGACTCAGTGCAGGATTAAATGACTCCCTCCTGATGGATATTTTCTGAAGTAAATGATGACTTTTCTCTGCCTCTAATGTGCTTTACTGTGCAACCAGTCAGATTGACTTTTGAATTATGTCAAAAAATACTAAAAGATGAAAGACTCCTTTGAAAGCAGGAGAGGGGAAAAAAGAAATCAAGTCTTTCAGTCAGCATATGAAACAACGACAAACCGCTGGCAGATCAAAATCTGATCAAACAATAACATTTTTCTCTGTTTTTGATTGTGATTAGGCCTTATTTCTCTGACAGCCACAGGAGTAATTGTGAAAGTAATGAGATAGTGGTAGGTTTTTCTTGTATATATTTTTTTTCACTCTTACTTTCAAATAATGAAAGGATGATGAAAAAAAAGCATGACTCCAGGAAGGAGCATTGCTGGGCGGGGAAATGACATCAAAGGGAATGATAAGCAAATGTAGCTGAGCTTTCGTTCTGAATTAAGTCAGCCAACCACTTTAATCAAATTGTTTTAGAGGAATCAAACTACAAACAGAAACAGCAGGAAGACAGAGGGGGAGATTGATTTAAAGCCTGTAAGTTTCCTCTGTAACACCTTTGACAACCACTTCCTTCCACTTAGTCTAACTTTTATGTTTGGACTCTTTCTGATGACCTCAGGCCATCACACATATCTTATTTTAACACAAACCAATAGTTATTTAAAATAACATCGTGCTGAGAAAGCAAATATTCTTCAAAAGCAATGCCCCAATTTGAAGCTTCAAAGAACATTTTATATTTAGCCTTCACTGTGAAGGTCTGTTGGCTTGTGGTTCTTTATTCTTTTTCCCTTTTTGCATCATTTTCAATAACCTGCTGTTATTACCTTTGTGTTTGTTTCAGTTGAAAGTACACCTGGCCCAGTGCTTCTGCACTAGTATTATTCATTTTCTCTGAAATTCTCATCCATTCAAGGGAAATGGTTGGTCTCAATGAACCTGGGTCTGCTGGAGGTTTCCTCTTGTTAAATGTAGTGGTTCCTCTCCACTTTTGCCCAGTGCTCACTCAAGATGGAAACATATTATTGTTTATCCTAGATTAGGTCCATCACACAATCTCAAGGACCACCACGACTTCCACAAATATCACTGGATCACCCCAACCATCTGCAGTATCATTTGCACAGGTATGATGCCTGGACTTTCCCTGTGTCTAAAGGTGTGTCTCAATAAATCATAAGTTGTTAAGTTCATTTCAGTAACTCAGTTTAGGAACTGAAAGCTCTTTTTATTTAAAGTTAACATACAGACTGATTTATTTGATTTGATTTTTTAAATTAATTTGGAGCATTATATTTTAAAGATAATGGAAACCCAAAATTTAAATTCTCTGAAAGTGAGAATATGACGTGAGAGCCATCAAAATGACTTTAACACAGAAATCTTATGTTACAACCATTTTAAAGGGTTATCAATCATGGGGAAGACTGCTGGTTTGACAGTTGACAAGCAGACACTAACTGGTACCCATCAATAAGAGTAAGCAACAAAGGGACAGAGGGCTGTATTCTTAGTGTATTAATGGAAAGTTTAGAAGAAGGAAAAAGTGTGGTTGACAAAAGAAAGAAAAAACACAGCTTTGAAGGAGTTCGAAGCAAAGGCCATTCTAGAGTTTGGTAGAGATTCACAAGGTGTGAACTGCAGCTGGAGTCAGACCTTCAAAAGCCACCACACATAAGAATTCAGGGCATGGGCTACATCTATCCCCTTCCTTGAGTCGATCCCCTCCTGAACCACAGATGTCAGAAGTACCTCTACTGGGCTATAGAGAGAATGGCCTTGACTATTGCTCATTGGTCCAGTCAGTGTGCACTCAGTGTCACTTATTGAAACTGTTTCAAAGGAATATGCAAGGAGTTTAGATGCCTTTCTATGTAAATTCACAACACATATGGATGCTAGAGCTTATTTGTCTTTCTGTTTTATTGTCTTTCTGCCACCCAAGCATTAGCCCTAGCATGGAAAAAACTGTGCTATACCAGGACCAGTTTGCTGTTTGGGCAGAGGAAACAATTGCCTCTGTCAAGCACTAGGGGAGGGCTAATGGGAAACAGCAGCCAATCCAACAATTGTAAACTTCACGTCTAAAACTCTGAAATTTAGTTTAGTTTTTGATCGTCAGATTTAAAACATAAAAAATAGTAATAGCACAGCTCTTCAAACACAATAAAAAGTTGTATTAGTTTCAGAGTAACACAAACTTTTTTCATGTTACCTTCTTATCGCTAATTTTGAAATCACCCATCACAGTAGAGACAGATCTTCTGACAGATGAGCGCAGGTGATGTTTTTTCTTGAATCATACACATTATTCCTCACTCAGTTCTTTATACTGTCTGTCTTTCAAAACTCCATGATGTGATCATAAAAGTTGTGTTTAATTCCTGTTCTTACGAACGCTCCACAAGCTTCACTAGCACAGCTTTTTGTTTTAAAAAACGTTAATAAACTAAGATGGTGATGTTGAGGGCATCTGTTTGCAGGGATACTGGAATGAATAATATTATCAATGTGTGTAAATTGTCTCCATGAATTGCAATCCTTTACTAAAACAGGGGTAGGATCGAACAAAAAATGAATGGGACGTTTATAATGATGTAATGACGTAGCTCTGACTTGGCTCTCGGGTGGTTGAAAAGCAAATTGTTTCTTTTACAGAACCAGTTAAGAACTATTTATTAACACAAACCCTGGTTAAAAACTGCAATCTCATTGGTTCCCTATCTGATATTGTTAAACAAAGCAAACTAAGTCAGTGTAAAGAAATCTATAAACCATGACCTCAAAGCATGTAGAGTTAAGCAGCATTTTCAGAACCACAAACTGCCAAGTCAAAACAGATGATTATTTCTCAGGAAGATGGGAAGATTTGATGGAGCAAACAATCCTTGATTTCTCTTCAAAGACAAACCAGAGCAGAACTGCAGCAAACACAAGCCAAATATCTGTCTGCGAGAAGAGGAACGTGATGGCTGAGCATTAGTCTACTTCCATCTTAGCCAGTTAACCGGAGAGCTGCCATTACTCATGTTCTAACAGCCTGTAATGGGATTTTCCTCAGATGAGCAAAAGGTTGTCAAGCTGCTCACTGCAGATCAGGAAAAGAGGCTCAGCGGACTGGAAGTCCAACAGAACTGGATGGGACCAGAGACAAAGACAAACAAGCTGCATTTGTTCCAGTTCTTACAAATAAGGTGCTCTTATA
Source organism: Characodon lateralis (assembly GCA_036250325.1). Lineage (NCBI taxonomy): Eukaryota > Metazoa > Chordata > Actinopteri > Cyprinodontiformes > Goodeidae > Characodon > Characodon lateralis. The sequence continues at coordinate 15,190 of JAHUTJ010042005.1, forward strand.
TACTTATTGGCACTCCTGGTAAAGATGTATAAAAAGTTTAAAAATCATATTTTATTGCAGTAGCACAATCTGACAGAAGTTTTTTTTTTTTCAATTTAATATTTGACATGAGAACAGCAAAAGGCAAGGAAAACAAAATACATCACTAATGTAAATACTTCATATGTAGAGTAATTACTGGAGCCTTTGCTGTTAATACTTGGTACAACTCACTTTCAGGAAGCACTGTCATAAATAACGCTTTACAAAGTAAGAGCACACAGTTCACCCTGCAGATTTTCTATACAATTTAGGTCTACGGACTGAGACAACTATGTAACAAGTAGATTTTTGTATCTGATTAACCATTTCTACACTACATTGGCCAAGTGTTTTACATTATCCTGCTAAATGACTAACTGATGACATGTTTCCCAGTTTTCTGACGGAGGCCTCCAGATTTTTATTTAAAAAATCCTTATACTTTAAAGAATGTATGATGCCATGCATTCTAACAAGATCACAGACCCTCCTCTTCACCAAACATTGGGCAAGATGTTTCTCAAGATATTTATTCTTTGTGGGTTTGGCATTATCCTCATGCCACCTGTGTTTGTTAAATTTAAATTCTTGGGTAAACAATTTTTGCAGAGAGGTTTTTGTGGGTCAGTAGAAAACCACCCTCTTACCTGTTTACCTTCATGGAGTTCATTCACTTCATCCCTTTCCTTGTGTCACCAATAAGTGACCACACATCTGGACTTTAGGTGCAAATATACAGACATATCTGCCTTGAAAATCAACGGATAGGCTGACTGAGTATTTTGAGATAGTTCTGGCATTAAAGTATTGTGATATACTCCTTGTAAGATCAGTGTAGACTACGTAGGTTAAACTTGTTTTGTAATCATCATGTAACTGTGTGTAAATGTTGTATGTGGATATTACTGTGATCTGGTAGTAATGACTATGAAAGTGATCACAGAGGACCGTTCTGCTAAGAGCAGGGAAATGCACCTTAAAACTGCCCTCCCTTTTAATCCGTAGCCGTTTGCTATTGACAGCCTGCTGGGACGCTGAATTGAAAGGGCATGATCTTTCGCGAAGGCAGGCAGGAGATTGTATGGATACTATTTTCAGAACCACATCAAGCCAATTAACACAGCAGCAGCTAAGCTGGTGTATGCAGGGAGGCTGCGAATAAACGAGAATAAATGTATTTGTGTGTGTGTTTTATGTAAGTTCAGCCTTATGCTCATATTCTGACCATACGTGGTTGTGCATCACTTTGCAGCCATGTGGAGGGTTAAAATTATTAGCTCGTTAGCTAAGCGTCCCAAGCGTCTCCTAATTAGTATATAATAGGACAGCCGCATCCACCACAGAGGGGCAGGTAACTTAAGAATATGGTTCATTTTCCTGCCAGAGAAATTCCTCAGAATCGTGACCAAGTGACTACAATTAGTCTCGTCTCCATTAGAATTTCTCCTCAGCCATGAACTATCAGTTATTGTTAGCCAACAGGGCTGTCATTCTTCTATACACTTCACAGGAGAGGCAAATCTCCAGGCTCAGGCTATTTTATGAAATGAAAAACCCTTTTCCAGCTAATTTTGGTCTAATTTGTCATGTTCCAGGAGTTTTCTATCGCAGTAAATTTGTGTCTTGGAAAGCTGGATATGTGAGGTGTCTCCAGGAAGAAGATGGGGAGGGGCGACTGTTGAGCAAACAGGGAAAGGCAGAAATGTCAGTGTGTGGAAGGTGTCAGCATGCAAGCAGCAGCTGGAAATAGAAAGTAAATGAATCACATTCTGCTTGTTTTCTAATTGCAGACCTCACATTCAGAGAAAGAGGGAGATAAGCCACATGAACCCATCTGGAACTCAGCTGTCACACCATCAACATCCACCAAAATGTCCTAAATTAGTCTGCACCAGCTAAAACCCATGCAATAAAGATAAAACTGTTCTGATCAGAAATTTTACAGAAATTCATGTTTGATTAGTTTTTGTTGTATGTGTCTTTCAGCATCATGTTTGTACTGGAACAAACATATACTTCAAGTTTTCAGTGCTGCTTTTGCCAGTTAGGAGGTTCAGTATGAGGCAGGGTTGGTGATTTTATTTTAAGGTTTTTGTATGCATGAACAGGTGGTGCTGAGCTTTCGTAAACACAAATGTTGAGTTTGCAGGTGCAAAAGGTGTTGTCAGCTGGCTCTAGGCCCCTTGGAGGGCCAGAGGAGATGAATCTTCACAGCCACCAAAGTTTTTTTTTCCTCTGAATTTGGTTTTTAGTTCATGGACTAACCACAGGACACATTTAACAGTTTTCCACAGTTGTCCACCTTTAATGTGTAGCAAAGTATAGATGAAGGGAGGGATGGAGAAAAGAATGGGCTGAAAGTTTAAAGCCATCTCTTTAGTTTCACCAACATGTTTCTTCAGACTAAAATTAATATTAATATCTTTGAAAATCCTGACTTAAATCTGATTGAGAATCTGTGTAGAAAGCTAAAGATTGGGGTAATGGCAAGGACCCGTTGCATCCTCAAAGAGCTCACCATCAAAGACAAGTTATCAATTATCACCCCCCCCCCAAAGTAATTTCGTTCTTTTTATATTAAACCGGATAGGTGCATTTCGAGGTCTGGGCAGGATGAGGCATAGTTAAGGTGATGTAGGATCACCGGTATTTGATCTCAGGTATTAACTTGTTGCATGCAATACTGATAGAATTATGTTATGCTGAGCTGTATTTTGATTTGGTGCGCAAGGCTGCTGAATTGTGCGTGGTTAATGTTTTGTCTGGCTGATCTCAAATCAGCCAGGAGGTAGAAGTTGGACTTTTAAAAGTTTTTCATTCAAAGCAACTGCGGTCTGGGCCTCGCCCGACCACTCTTTGTTCCAGTTTTATTGCTGGAGATTTTCCAAACAAGGTCGAAGTTCCCCCACCTTCGGTGAAGCGGTTGAATAAACAGTGACAGTTTGTGGTTTGGTTAATAATTTGTAATTATTAAAGAGCTTTGAGCCCATAATCACCACACCAGAGGACATCTCTGATTTCTATTCGTAAGTAATGATTTTGGTTAAGAAATTATTATTATTTTTTTTAAATTAAGATTTTAAATTATAATTCTTGATAAATATGAATTAATCAATAATCATAATCCTTACACAAGTCTTTACAAGATGAAACATCCTGACATTTCTGGACAGACTTGTGAAAGACCAAGAGGGCTTTGGAAGCATTAGAAGACCTGCCCAGACCCAGCAATGTTCGCAGCAAGTTACATTTATGCTCATGATGATTTGATGGGAGCTTATGACCGGAATTGTATGAGCATGAAAATTTATTTTTCATACATCTCCTGCTATTGAATTGTCAGAAATAAATTAAAATGGAGCTGAGATGTACCCTAAGAATCGATACTTAGTTTTTTTATTTTTTTATCCACTTCCACCTTTTTAAGCACTGACGTGTATTAGACTTATTATGAAGGATGAAATAAATTATGTTGGGCAACAACATTTTTGAATAATCTAATGATTATTTCCATTACATTTTCATCACTGCCCCTACCTTAACCTTAACCCAAACAAAACTAGTTGAGCAAGCATAAACTGCAATTGTTCAGAGCTGTACATTGAAATTTCTAAAATAATGAAAACATATTCTACATTTTCAGCCCACCAAGGCCTTCACTCCCTCAGGTATTGCACTTTGCTTTCATTTGTTTCTACTAATCGACAGCTGATATTTAAAAATCACCAGAAACTGTAAACTAATGACAGGAGACAGAGAGAACCGCTGATGTCGCCAGACAGCCGATCGATCAGTGAGCCAGGGAGCCTCAACCCTCCCAGCAGCTCCACCCTCCCTAACCTTTACCACTACTGGTGGACAGCTCCATCAATCAAGGTGACGGACAGCTGCAGCGTCCACTCGTCCCACTGATCGATTCCATAGATCGTCTCCTCTCAGGAACAGTAGTATGACATCTGATCGTGAGGTGGTTAATATTGTTTAGTATAAGATAAACACACTGAGGAGAGAGTCTGGAGGTGGAGATCAATCTGTGTTTCTGTTGTCTTATCGCGTCAGCCGCTCAATAGCGCTCTGAATAGAGGATGGGCACAGAGGGAGGAGGATGATTGATGGAGACACACAGAGACTCCCTGGATCAGGATAAAGATCGGGGTCGGAATTTCACCCAGCATCTGGTTTTATTGTTTAAATAGAAAGCAGATTTAAGGCTCAAACCAAACAGGTTATCACCCTCTTACAGTGAAATAGACATTAACTGCAGGTAGGTTATAGAGCAACTAAAAAAAATCCATAAATGGAATTTACAGTGATCAACTCTTTAATTATAAAAAATAGGCAAATAAACCAAACGTATTACAAATATTTGCTGTACTGGTGTTTGAAAGGTGATTAGATACTGATATAACATGAGATGTTTGACTCCAACCATTTAAAAACTGACAAAAAGGACTTTCAAATCTTTCAAATCCAGTCACAAAAGAAAAACAGTATGTGCCCCGAATGAAATACGTGAAATTCATCAAAGTTTGAATCTTGTTATGCTTGTACCTGGTGGCTGGTGATGCCTCTGTATTGTTTCTGTCGAGTAGAAAGAGGTAGCAGTGGAACAGGATTAGCCATAATTCTGTCACACCAGATATACTATAACTGCACACATAAAGCAGATACACAAGTCCTGGTATTGTACTTGTAATTTCAAATGCATTTGCAAAGATATTATTCTCTTTTAATCTAAAACAACATTTATGGTTTTTCACCAGTCTTAAAAATCTCTTGGTTTATTTGGTACATTCTGGTCTTTTGTCTTGTTGCAGAGAAGTTTAATTAAGATGAATTTATAGTTTGCAAGTTGGAGACGGCTAATTGTTAGCAAAACTGAGTTTGCATGTGCATTCCAGGCAGAAAAAGGCAGATCTGTTCCAACAGTTCTTCCAAGCAAACAGCATCTCTCTGCTCCAACATTTGAATGATGCATTGCACATGCATTTAGGAGACAAGCTGCCCACATTTATGTTAATCACAACCACAGCAAATAACTCATCTGTGTCCCAAACCAAAACTGTTTCAGACTTTGTAGAAAAATATAAGAGATAAAAGAAGCCTGGTGATAATTTTGGCACAGGAGAAGAAAAAAAACAAGATACTGCTTTCATTACAAAAACAGGTTGGGAAATTGGTCCTGTCTTCTAGTGAGTTCTGCCTTATATATCCACAGATATTTTTCTAATCCAATAAATTGCCTAAAGTGTGTTTAAAATCATGTTTTTGGTTTTGGAAAATTAGAAGTAAGCCTATGATTGTGGAACCCTCCAGCAGACGCCTTATGGGCTGAGTTTAATATAGTGATTCCATATAAAAAGTCTGTAAAGAAGATCCCTCTGTATTGCATGACTTTGGAGAGGTGTACCAGGGATTCTCTGTCGCTCTCTGTTGTTATGCTGAGGTTAAGATGAGAGAGCTTAGAGAGGAGTTGGACAGAAGGAACGGAGCACACAGCCAGCACATCATGATTAGGTGGATATTAAAGTAATGCAGTTGGACACTACTGTTGTTTTTTTATTCTGATTATTATAAAATTACAAAGTTTTTACACTTGTAGAATATTTGTATAGAGCAAAAAATTATTTTGTAGTTTTACTTCAATTTTAACTTCAAATAATACTTTTTATTTCAGACTAAATCAGTTAAGGTATTCATGATTTCACTGTCTTTCAATCTGCAGCATCACTTATTGATCTGGAAAGACATGGCAATGCCATTTCTTAGCTCAGAAGTTGTCCTTTTAGTTTTTAGGATTACCTCGTCAGGTCACGACCTGGATTTTTCTTAACTCTCTTGAAGGTCTCTTCATTTTGTGCCCTAGTTTTGTCACTTTTAAAGATTGCTATATAATATTATGCATCGACGGATGTTTTTCCAGTTATTTTTTTATGAATCCCATTATTAACTTCAGTCATCACTATATATAATATTTATGAAATTTCAGAATTTTTAAATTTTAAATGTCCGTTTTAGTGATTAATGTGTCTCCGGTTTTCAGATTAAAAATCTAATTTTGTATTAAATTCAGTAGATTTACAGTAAACAGAAAAATATGTTCACATGTTGGAAAACAATAAAACATGATATTTAGAGGGGATTTCGACACCAGGGAATGAAAACAACATTTAAAATTGAAATAAAAATAATATGAAAAACTTCCAAACTGCTAAAAAAAAGATATTATTTTCTCTCATCTGCTGGACTTAATGTTTATTTTACTGCTCCTTGATGTATTTAGCGCAAATCGTTTCATGAATCCAGTAGAGAAATGAAACGAATAGTTGCAAATTGGAGGAGATTGCGCTGCTTATGGATGACTCCACATCAATTTAAGTGTTTTTACAATTCTTTATTTGATTTAAAATCTTTATACGTTCAAGCAACCACTGAGGGGTAAAATGAAAAAAAACTTTACAAATGTAAGGCATTAAAAGTAAATCCTGGCCTCTCTGTGAAAGTAGATCCAAACTGTGAAAATTGCAAGGTCTCCAGTGTTATGAGAGTGAAGAAGTTAGTTGTGGAGGACCGCTCTGTAAACTGTGAGGCAAACAGAGCTGTGCGCTGCCACAACTCGTCTTGACACTCTTCACTACCCACGATCGACTGTAGGGAATCATTATGAGCCATCTGAGGATGTTTATTAATGACCTTGGCATGGCTGGTGGTGACAGCCATGCTGTTAATGCGATTCACTGGCACACAGTTGACTGTGGCAGCGCACAAAGAGGCAGAGGACAAGGCGCCTGGTGGACATCCATATTAATGCCAAGCCCGGTCTGTGTTCTGCTGCCATGAGCCCCAGCTGAGGTCCAAACGGAGCCGCCTGATCTCTCAGGACGCACTCCTTTATCTTCATACCAGCACATCAGCCCCAGCCCAAAAACTGTCACGAGACGTCTCAAAAGATGTTCAGAAATGTCCTCAGAACGTCCTCTGATGTTCCAAGAATTCTCTCAGATGTATTAAGGCAAAGTTTGGAAGTTCAGACAAGAGTTTACTTCTGTCTGAAAGTTACACTCAAAATCAAAGGTGAAGTTCTGGTAGGATAAAGCCAAAGGAAACAAACCATTGGTTCTACTATTTCCCTTCATCTCATGTTTCTTTTCTTTTTCTTTTTATAAAAAAAAAAAAACATCTGCAAATTTTTGAATGATGCCGTTCCCTCCATTTTGAAGCATGCATAAAAGTAGCCTAAAATTGCCACTGATTTTAAACTTCTCCACAACTGTATCTCTGACCTGTCTGCTATGTCCCTTGTTCTTAATGATGCTGTTTGTGTCAGGATCTGGAGTCATCTGCTGCCTGCTATTAACACTGTTCCAACTCTAGGTGACAGCAGGAGATTGCCGGAGACTACAGGTGTGGCTAATTGATTCATCAGCTGGGAAGCATAAAGAGGATGGATTGCCAGCACTTTATTGCCTGAGTGCTTTGCCCTCTGTGGTAATCTTCTGGCCAGCTCTGAAACCTGTTTTTTGCAAGTTTTTTTGTGAAAATAGATTGAAAGACTTTTCTCTGAACTTGAAACACTAACTTCCTCCTGTTACCCGTTCCAGGTGTGATCTCTGGCTGATCAGATCCAGACCTCTGTTTGTTGTGCAGACTCCTTCCTGGACTAGGACTGAACCTGGCAGACTCTGTTCCTCTCCTGACTCTGTGCCTCTCACTGGCGGGTTCCACCCTCCCCCACCAGTAAGAAACGTTAACCACATTCTGAGGTTCACCGTCTCCCCTATTATTCATTAGTGCCTGACTGTGTTTTCGATAAACTTCAACTAAACTGATCTTGTTTTCTGAGTGTCTCTGCATGTGGGTTAAGTCGGCAGTAAAAACCATAATGCTAACCAGTGTTTCTATTGTGGTGCCCCCGACCATTTTATTTCCGCATGTCCCGTCCGGCCAAAAGGGGGGTGCTGGATGGGTGCAAGGACTTGTTATCACTCATGTAAAAACTTTGTGCCTATGCCTCCCTCCTTTGTTGGGACTCGACAAACGGGGGTGCCTATTGGGGTCAGCCGGGAAGCTGGCTCCCTGGGAGAGTGGTTTGCCCCCCCAGTCCTTCCCTCCCCATCCCCAGACACCTCCCTCTGCTAGCTCCATCACAATACCACTTATGGAGGGCCTTCGGGTGCAGGTGCGCCATCGGAGTGCCGCAAGGGTTTTCCATCTCTGCGGTCCCATGGCAGCCTGTGCCCCAATTTTATTGTACAACTTAGACACTCTCACTTATAACATTTTCATGACATTCACATGTAGGGTC
>JAHUTJ010042006.1:0-23498 GCA_036250325.1 Characodon lateralis
AAAGACCTGAAATATTTCAGTTAGTGTGCAATGAATCTAAAATATATGAATGTTAAATTTTCATCATGACATTATGGAAAATAATGAACTTTGTCTCAATATGCTAATATTTTGAGAAGGACCTGTATATATATATATATATATTTTTTTTTTTTTTTGTTCTCTATCTGTATCTCTATGTGTACCAGCCTGCTTCCATTTGACTTTCATTTTCCGGCTGCTGCACCTTAATTTAATAAAGGATATTTCTTTTCTATTCTACACAGGTTTCTTTGTTTGATATTTAAATTTGTATGATGATTTGAAAGATTTTGTGGAAAAAAGGAAAAACAAATCTAGAAGGGGGCAAATACCCTTTTCACATCATTGTATGCCTTGGGTGTCGAAAAGAAGCACCTGTACATCCTCGCTTATAGCAGAATGTCTTACAAGTCCTTTCTCTTTGCCATCTGGGAGTGTTTCAAGGATATAGACAGCCGTTGTACAAATTCCAGTGTCACAATTAAAACAATTTAGGTCAGATAGAAGACAATGAGGTATAAAGCAATAAAAGCCCAGTGTGGACAGGCTGACTGCCTGAGGGGGAACAGGTGAGCGGAGATTAAAGTTCACCCAGGTGGCCTCACAAGAATGAAAGGGCAAGTGGGAACGGGAGGAGGAAAAAGGAATGAATATAACTGAATGTGATGCCTTAAGATGTGTTTGTGAAAAACCAAAAATTCAAAATGAAAAATGTATGTCAATCATACAATAAGCAAAATAGCTCGGGAGGAGTAAACTGACAATATTGGTATCTAGGAAAATCCCACTTTACCTTTGGAAATGCACAAGGCTCTAGAAGAAGATGGAGGCCTCCTGTGGGGTATCTGTTTCAAGAGACTTGTGATCCAAGTCGTTCTGCTGCTGATGGATCAGATGTGTGTGTACTCAGGATCACATCATTGTTTCACTGAGTAGAAGTTGTCCATTCTGGCTTTTTTATCTAATGACATCTGTATTATACCATTATGGCGTGGGTCAAGGTCTACTACTCTCTTGAGAGTGAATAACTATGATGCTAGGAATTTTTTAGAAATCTAGAGTGGAGATTAGGGAAAAGAAAATATTGCTGTCCCATTGTATATAAATAGGTTATACTTGCGACTCATTCTGAACATTTATTGTATTAAAGTATTTCAGAGAAAGCATAACAGAACAAGCTCAGTGTACAAGAGCAAATAAATATGCACTGCTTTAAGTTACAACAATCCAAATTTATTTTCTATGCTTGTCATACTATAGCATAAGCAATTTGATGTCCAGCTGATGTTCCAAGAAGAAATGAAAAACAAAGTCATTGTCTGGAAAGAGGTCCAGACACATTTCTAGGCTTTGGGATAACAGCAAAACCCTGTGAAAGCAATTATCCGCAAATAAAGAAAACATGGAAGAGTGATCTTCCCAGAAGTGGCCAGTCTCCCAAAAATACTCCTAAAATTTATCAAAAACTAATCCAGGAGGTCTTAAAGAGTCCAAAAAAATGTCTAAAGCAATGCAGGCCTCAATGGTAAATGGACTGAATTTATGTAGTGCCTTTCCAGCTATACAGACCGCTCAAAGCGCTTTACACTAGAGCCACATTCACCCAATCACACTCACACACCGATACACAGATCGGCAGGCAACTTGAGGTTAAGTGCCTTGCCCAGGGGCACATCGACATATGGCAGGAGAGAGCAGGAATCGAACCCACAACCTTCTGATTGCATGATGACTACTCTTCCTACTGAGCCACAATCGCCATGGCAAAGAGAGAAGTGGGGCAAAAAGTAAAAGGGGAGAGAAGGAGAAAAGAATGGAGGAAAGAAAGAAGGATAAAAGAATACAAGATAACACCTTGCTTGCTTCTACACCTGCAGAAACATTCATATTAACAGCTTTTTTACCAAAAAGTGCAAGGTACTTATGAATGCAATATGTATTTAGTGGTAAATGCGGTTCAATAGAACATTTCTGTATCTATTAACACCCAAATCTAAACACCTGTGGGTCTGAGTGTGACCGCGCTTGTGTATACACGGTTTCTCCATAAAAATATGCAATAGTGAGTGTGAGGAGCCACAGACCTGCTCCGCTGGACCCGGGACAGATATGGAGGAGATCAAAGCCACAGGCATCCAAAGGCCCCCAGAGCACAGGAACCCTAGGAGAACCACCGCTACTGCAACCTCCCCAGAGAAGAGCAGAGGAGAGTCCCAGGGGAACCACCCAGAAGCCACAGTGCAGAAGCCCCAGGGAGCTGCAGCGATGAGCCCACAGGCCCCACCGGCAGCCATCTATGCCCGAGCAGATCCAGCCATGGACCCAGAGACCCGAGACCCAGGCACACATCACTCCCCAAGCAGAGGCCCGACAGAGACCAGGGGTCCATGCTGCGGTAAGCAGCCACCGGGAGTGAGCCAGCACACACCAAAGCACCCAGCCTTGGACACCGAGAACCACAAGTACACCAGCGGGCAGAGACACCAACTACTGGCAGGTAGTGTGGCAGGGAGGAAGTAGGCCTGTTGAACCATTTGTTTGCTGAATATTGGAACATTTGTGCGCTACTATGCCTTCCAGTGTCAGCTGCCATTATGTACCCCAGGATAGTCTGCTACTACAACTCCCAGCAGGATTTGCGGCTGATAGGAAGGGGGGCGTCGCAGCTCTGATGTCACAATGGACTATATAATAATATGAGGTCTCTGTCATCTTTGCTTTTCATGCTGGAAACCAGGACCGGTTAGCCACGCAACTGAAGCTCATCATTCTGGAGAAGAAACTCACACGTGGATTTTCATCAATTCTCCCCACTGGCCAAAAATTCAACGAATTCTGCTTACAAGAATAGGAAGACTGGTAAGTTTTACTTTACCCATCGAAGACGTGGATTTAACACGTGACCAAAACCCACGGAGGTTTTCAAGGAGACGAAATCTTCCTCCTTGTTTTGTTCCAGTCAACTGCTGACGGTCCGTCATATTGTTCCTTTTTGCCAAAGGAGGCCAAGGACGACGCCAACCGCTTTTTGGAGTTAATTGCAGAAGTGCAGCTAGTCTCCCTCTTTTTCCCCCTACTCCAGACGAGGCGACCCGGCACCAACTAATCCTGTTTTGTTTTATTTCTATTAGAAATAGCTTCGGCAGGATAGAGTAGGATTTTAGGGCGATTTAGAAACCCCACTTATAGTCCAATGTGTTCTAAGTTGTATGTGCATGCCATGTTTTATTGAAACTTTGATTACTGTTGGGTCTTGAAAGCCGCTGCGCTTTGAAGCTGTGCGTGTCTAGCGGTGTTTTTGAACACCTGAGCGCAGACTCAGGTAAACTTAACGTTGGACTGTTAGAACCACATGGTGGATAACTCACCATTCCTTTGTCTTCACCGTTTTGTGTTTTTCACTGGTTGCCACTGAAAAGTTTTACGACCCTTTGTGTGTTCTACTGAGCTACAACTTTGGGGGGTTTTATGACCCTTTGTATGTTCCACTGAGCTACACTTTGGCAGGGCCACTCCCAAAGCTTCGCCCCTTCCCTCCGTGGGTGGAGACAGGCAGACCGCCCCAGCACCTTAACCTGGTCCGGGCTAGCCCGTGCTCGTGCCTGAACCTGAGCAACCCCTGTTCCCAACGACCTCCATCCTCATCCGGAGAGGGGGCCATGTACAAAAGAGGGGTCTACATGGTCCTAACTAGCCCATCAACCAGAGACACCACAGAATGAAATAGTCCCAACCCCCCAATGAAATCTGATCCTAACCCCATGAGCCCACCACCCTCAATGAACCCGAACATGAATTTCCCCACAGGACCACCCCCAACCAGGACACAGAAATCGAACACATGCCCCCGAACCCAAACACCACGAATCCCCTCCCTACAGCACATGGGCACACCCCCACAGGTGAGCTTCATTCCCAAAAAGCCAACAAAGTGACACCCACAAAGCGCAAGCTCCACACACAGCCCCGCTCCAAGCACCCCCGCCACATCCTGCCCCCACCACATGGCACGCCGTGACGGCAAGACAAGGGCCCCGCGCAAATTTACACCAGCCCCCACCCACAGGCGCAACAGGGCAGACACCATCGGGCACCGCGCCCACCAAGATGGGACATATTCACCCGGCAACAGGTCCCCGGCCAGTGGCAAGCATTTTGGGCAGGCGAGTGCTTGCCCCCACAATGCCCCTGCAACCACCCAGACACACCAAATCACTGCCACTGCAATGATAGCCCAGGGAGAAACATTATCCAGCTCAGTTCTACCACCGCCACTCATCGGATCCAAATGCCGGTGACCCCACATCCAAGAAGAGGTCACAACCCGCCCCACCCCACATGCTGCAGTCCCCCCACGCCACCCTCTAGCCCGCTGCCTGGATCCCCCTGACACAACAGCTAGCAGAGCAGCATACCGCCAAGCCCGCACAACCATTCGGCCAGCTCCAGCAGCCCGAGCCCATCGGTTTGTAAGAAGGAAACATGCACAAGCTGGGTAACCGGGCCGGGCAGGCCAACCGCTCCAGGCCAAGCACAACCCACCTGCCGCCTCAGTGCGGGCACAAGACATGCTCCACTGCCCCAAGTTTTCATGATTAAACAATAAGAAAGAAACAGAGAAAAAAGGTCATCCACCAGAGAGTTGCAATGTGTTTATTCCATCACATTTGGTGGAAAAATTTACAAACGTTTATAGAAAAACAGCATAATACCAACAGTCAAACTGGGTGTCTATGGTGTCTGTGCATCTCAGAACCTTGGGAATTTGACATAATTAATAGAACTGTCAGTGTTGATTTCTAGCAGGAAAACATTTGGGTTATGCAGCAGGACAATGATCCAAAAAACACAACAAGTGCACCTTTGTTGGGCTAAAAAAAAATAAAAAATACAGGTTCTGGCTTGGCAAAGTTAAAGTCCTGATTTAAATCCACTGTGGGGCTGTGACATGATTTTAAATAGGCTGTTTATGCCTCAAAACCCCCCATGGTGGCAAAATTAAAACAATTCTACAAAGAAAAGTGGGTCAAACTTCCCTTGCATGGATTTAAAAGACTCATAGCCAGTTACAGCTAATGTTGTTGATTCCAAAGGTAGCACAACCAAATATTAGGTTAAGGGGGGGAATTACTTTTTTACACATAGACAGATTGGTTTGAATAGATTATTTCCCTTAATAAATTAGAATCATCTGATAAACTGCATTCTGTATTTGCTCAGGTTATTCTAGATATGCCATGATTGGTGGCAAGGTATGAAACTGTTGTCAGAAGTTTAAACTTAATAAACAAGGATAAATTACTCAAAAGCTGGTCAATTTCTGTTGTTTATGACTACCTGTTGGATTACACTTTAATACACAATATAATACAATAGTGCAGGGACCCAAAACAAGATGTAGGTAGGTAATTTTCCCATTGGATGATTAAACAGCTTTACAAGGGCTGTCTTGGGTTAAGAGCATTACATTAGCACTTTTAACATAAACCAACTTTGACTGAAAACACATGTAACTTGCAATATACTGTATGGGTACCTAAAGACATCTGCCTTCATCCGCATACCCTTTATTAAATCGAATCCTATGCAATGTTTTATGCAATTTTTAAGGATTAGAAATTGAAATTCATCAGGTTTCAGCTCCAAGAACGAGGCCCTATTTTCATCTCCTTCATCAGACTGTGAATATGATAAAGCACGAAAATATGATTCATTTATTCAAGAACTGTGCGCTGCGGCTTTATGTGGTTCTTAATGAGTAATCTTCCATACTCTGTGGGAATCTTTAATAAGTGCCATTTAATGAATGAAACACGTTGTGTGGCAAATCATTAACTTTGAAAGCACCCCTGATTGCTTTTGAAGGATTACAACACTTTTCTTTGATTTAAATGGGCTGCGTTAATTTTTCTGGAATTATCTTTGCATTTAAGGGATAAAGTTTAGATTAGAAAAGTGCCATAAATAAAAATATTTTCCTCTTTAGTCGTTTGTTTACCACAGCTTGGCTCTGTGCTTTTGTAGCTGTTATTTGGAGGGGCTCAGGTGAAACTAGACAAATGGCAGTTACTTGATGCCAGCTTTGTCACATCTCTTATCTTGTCTCGATAGAGATCAATCATGACAGCCGGAATAGACAGATGATTCCTCCCCTGGGGGCCAAATTGTCCCCTTGTATGTGTTCACTTTTGTGACAGTGTCTGAACATTTGCCTCATCATACATCTGACTACTAAACTGTTTTGATTGACAGGACCTCTCAAGCAGAGAACACACACCAGTCACAGTATAAGAGGCAACAGCCAACATAGATGTTAACTTTGACTCGGAGACTGCTCAGAATTGTCAACTGAAGGATTAATTTTAACTCTTTTCAAGTCTGAAGTGATATCTTCACAGCAGTTAGATGGCAAACTGCAGCATTCAAGGACTTGAGTGGAGTGCTTGCCAACAAACATAACAGGTGGATGTAATCAAAAACTGAATTACAGTTTTACTTAGGTCCAGCTGTTTTATCATGAGCTCTGATCACAGTTAATCATATAATAAAAACCGTAAAATATACAGTGTTGTAAAAACGTATTTACCCATCATATATTTCTTCCTATTACTTTGTTGTCATGCCTAAAGGTTTCAGACCATCAAATCAATTTTATTATCAGACAAAGCTAACCAGTCCATATGTGAAAAATCAAAATCAAAAATCAAACTTAATAACTGGGCAAGTTGTACCAATCCTGAAGCAAAGCAACCTTAGCTCATCTCACTACCACCACCTTGTTTGACTTTGGTGTGACGGTCTTTTACTGAAATGCTGTATTAGTTTTACATCAGATGTGCTCACCTTCCAGAAAGCTCCACTTTTGTTTTGTCAGTCCACTGGAAATTTTCCTAAAGGCCTAGGGGGTCATCAGAATGTTTTTCTTTAGGAAATATTAGAAAAACCTTTGTGTTATTCTTGGTCAGTAGTGGTTTTGGCCTTGCAACTTTCTTGTGGATGCTGTTTATGCCCAGTTTCTTTCAAGCTCTTAAGTTCAGCGCACTGAGTTTAACTGTGGGCAGTGGTCTGTGGTGTTTTAGATGTTGTTTTGGGTACTTCTGGACCAGTTTGCCACTGTTTCCTTTTTGTTGGAGTTCCAAAAAGCCTTAGAAATGGTTTTGTAACCCAGTCCAGACTGACAGAAGTTGATGACTTTGCTGCTGAATTTCTTTACATTGGGGCAATTATGTACATCTGCAACAAGGGAAGGTGTATCCAAGTTAAAAGAAGGTGTAACCTAATGCAAAACACCTGACTGGATGAGTATGTCACCATGGGTGTATCTTTAGCTTAAGGGCTTATCTGAGTAGTTACTTTTCAATGTATGTTTATACACGTGCACAATAAAACCTGAGGAAAATTTTTTTAATAATTCTGAAACACCAACTTCATGACTGAAGATAATTTTACCTTCAGTCTTTTCATCCTGGATTGCAACTGCCAAAATAAAGGAAAAAGAGGGAAAACTGAGACAATGGATGGAAAACAGGGTCAACAGAACAAACCAATTAATTATTGTTTGGATGAGATGCATGAACTTTCAAACCTCCAACTTCAAGACTGTAGATATACCCCTCTCACATTGGGACACGATGAGTTATTTTTTGTTTAGATATTGTTACCTACTTCATGTTGTCAGACAGATTCAATTAGGTGATGACTTGATTATACAAGTCAGGCACTAATCAGGCTGGTGCAATTGCACTCTGTCTTCCAAAAAATGTTTTTCATAGTTAATTCCTGATTTATCAAGGGGTCAATTCCATTTTCATGCAGGGCCAGGTTGGTTTACAGAGTTTTTCTATCTTACAAAATTAAATCACTTGTTGAAAACTGCATTTTGTGTGTAACAGTGTATTAAATAAATGTTTTGATGATTTGAAACACTTGTGACAAAAAAGCAAAAAACTGAAGAAGTTTAGCTACAGTGCTAATACTGGATTGCGTTTAAAATGTAGTTATTTCAATTTGTGCCCTCTGTCTAAAGTTTAAACAACTCATAAAGAAAATGATTCTAAAAAAAACTAGAAAAAAGTCAAAATATTTTGTCTTCTAATGTGTTTAGTTTTGCTAAAAAAATGCCTGATTGAAAGTGTGACAGCTAATATCGTTGGCTAATGAAATAAATACTTTCTTACAAATTATTTGTAATGAGTAATTTTGGAGTTTGAAATAAGTTCTTGAAAAACCTAATGGCTGATTTAAAAAAAAAAAGGAAACACACAACACTACATACAAATTACGATTTCACAGGTTTCATGAATACATTGTGTGTGGTATGCTAGAGGTAAATGGGAGGAATAACACCCATGGAGCATGCCTTGTCAATCTTCCTAAAATTCTTAATAAACGTAGCCTCATAATCTTTTTGAGGCTGTGGTTAAGAATTTTTTCTTGTGCACATTTTTATGTCAAACCTTATCCTTTTAACTTAATTTTCCATTAATATATGGACTAAGAACAGCCAGCTTCCTAAGCAATAACATTTTGTGCTCATTCTTATTGTGGAGGTTGTCAGTTACTGTCTGTTGGTCTTTCCAAAGAAAGAATGTGCAGGCCAACATTCTGGATTATATAATATTCTACTTTTCAAAATTAACAGAAATAAATGCCTGAAATCCATTTATCGGTGTGATTTATGTAACATATGAGTTTCACATTTTGAATTAAACTATTGAAATAAATGTACTTTTTGATGATATTCAAATTGATTAAAATTCACCTTTCAATAAAGTGATCCATAGGTATGGATCCCTTATTAACCATAGTGGAATATTTAGATGGGATTTGTGGCAGAAATAACCATTGTTGTTCTGTTTTCTCTTACTCTCTATTGCTTTCTTACTCTTCAGGTGTCATAAGGACAGCTTTGCCCAACATGGACCGGGAGACAAGGGACCAGTACGTGCTGGTCATTCAGGCAAAAGACATGGTGGGCCAAATGGGCGGCCTCTCCGGCACCACTTCTGTCACGGTCATGCTTACAGATGTCAACGACAACCCACCACGGTTTGCTCACAGTAAGATACCTTTTTCTGACTACCTCCACAGTACATGCCACGTTCAGCAGCTACTTAGCAATCAGAATGAAACCTTTCTTTACCATTTTTTTTCTCCTGTCAGACTAAAGCTGTTAAGATCTAATATCACTGGAAGACCACTTGAACTAAGAGAATCTAATGAGGGTACTCAATGAACATAATGGTACAAAGAAAGCTGGCATGTTTTTTCACTCATAAAAGAAACTACTTTTTCTACATCTGTTACATTTTCTATATAACGTTTTTATAAAGAAAAGCAACAAGTACTTTTTTCTGTAATTTTTGTTGAATAAAGTTTCACAGAAAATGCATAAAGTACACTTTTTAAAATTATTAATACCCCTTAAAACTTTTCGCATTTTCTATGTTAAAACCACAAACTTTAATGGGTTTTATTGAAATTTAGCAGTATAGACCAAAACAAAGTAGCACCTAAGTGTGAAGAAGAAAGTTGATAAATGATTTTCAGTTTTTTTCAAATAAAAATTTGAAAACTGGGAAGGACATTTGTGTTCAACTCTTCCTATGTCAATACTTGTAGAACCTTATTTTAAATGACACCTACAAGAGTATGTCTCTTCTGGCTTTACACATCTAGAGACTGAAATGTTTGCCAATTAGTTTTTGCAGAAACCTTCAAGCTCTGTTAGTTTAAATGTAGAGGCATCTATGAACACCAATTGTCAATCCTTGCAACAGATTTTCAAGTTGATTTATGTCTGGTTTAGGTGAAGGGCCGTCATTTTCTGCTACCTGTGCGACCCCTTCTCTTTTCCAATGGTTATAATCAGTCTGACAGAGCGATGTGTCTCCAATCCTTGTGCTTTTTAGTATAACAATGACCGCCAGTGGGCTCTAGATGGACAAACTTTATCAGTGTATTATTTTACTTAGTACCCCTACACATAGCCCATTCTAAAATGGTCAAACTCTAACACTCAGTATTTTAATCTAACCTCCCCAACAACCCGCACCATTCCAAACCCTTTGTGAAGTGCCTTGAGACGACGTGTTGTGAATTGGCGCTATATAAATAAAATTGAATTGAATTGAACTGAATTGAATTGAAATTTTGTATGTTTGGAGTTGTACCATACTCTTTTCATTTTAAGATTATGTTTTTAATAGTGCTTTGTGGAATCTAAAAAGATTGGGATATTATTTTAGAACTTAAGCCTGTTATAAACCTTTCAACAAATCATTCCATGAACTTTCAACTGTTCTTTGGTCTTCAAGATGCTGTTTGTTTATTGGTGTTCTCTAAAAAACCTCTAAGGCCTTCACAGAACACTAAGTGGAAATCTTACATAGCTGGACGCGTATTACCAATTAGATGACCTCTGAAGGTAATTGGTAGCTCTGGATTTTATTTAGGTGTATCAGATTACAGAGATAGAAAATGTGAAAAAAAAAAAAGGGAGATGAATACTTCACTTATGTGGAAGAAAATCATCCATTTAATTGGCAAAAAAACTTTGTGCAACTGAATTGCATTTATATTTTCAGCAAGCGTCTGGAATTTTACAGAAAAATGGAAAACCAGCCTTCTTATAAAGTGTGCACCTCCCAGCTTCATTCTTCATCAAAGACGGTTGTTTCTTTAGCTTTGGATACAAAGATCAATCAGTTTTTTTTTGTTTTTTTTTCTTTCATTTTGCCAGCCCTTTGCAGAGGCTGCTAATGGCTTCCAGGAAAAGCTTTAGAATTCAACGGTGTGCAGTGCCTCTCAAGATAATCCCAAAGCACTGGCAATCGGTTTACCGCTGATAGCCCCACCACTGGTCCGGCTGCCGCACAGTCACCACTGGACTTCCATGAAGCTGAGTCAATTTACCATTCCCTGTTGGGAAAGAGAGATTCAAGTTTGCAAGACAAGTCATCAGTGTCGTTTTAACCCAGTGCTGTCACACTGAGAAGAAAGAGACTTAAGAAAAAATCTGGGGGGTTTTACTCCTGCTGTTGTGCTCACAGGGTCATGGGTCAGAATCGATACACTATTGTAGAGCTTCAGAGCAGATTGAATCCAGGTTGGTTGAAGTATGTGTTAGTTCTATGAGAAGACAGGCTCATGATAGGCAAGGAGAGGAGGTGGGTGCAAGGGTAATAGGATGGGAGGAAAGTATTTTTTGGGGTCTTTTAAAGAGCTGCTATTCCATGGCAAATTAAAAAACCATTATAAAGATTACATGGTGGCAAACAATGTCAGGCAGATTAGCATTTAGACTGTGGCTAAGGGAGACACTGAGGAACACAGAAAGGTCTGGTAATGAGCTCTGCCATGGTGATTGGGGAGATTATGATTATGAATATGATTCCTTCTTTATTCTTGTACGAGTACTTTAAATTCAGGAGATCAAACAAAAGCATGGAGAACACAATAGAGAGTTTTTGGAGTAATAGAATCCTTGAGTGGACAATTTTATCCAGTGAAATGTAACAAAGGGATTTAAATGTGACTCCAGTTGTTCTTTTCTTCTTGCCTGGACAGCCTCTAGGAGAAGGAATCTTCCATTTGGCTTCATCCATTCTCTTACAAGTAAAACTTCTGGAACACTATAAGTTAAATTGGTCTTGCTGTTCTAATAAGATAATTCTCTGCCATCTGTTCTACAAAATTGCAACATTCTGTGCTGCATCAGCAACATATGGAGATTCAATTTCGGCTATATACTGTATATTTGTTTCTGGCCAAAACTGTCAATAGATCACAACCAGTCCAGTCAGTCAATGTCTTAATTATGAATCAGCGTTCGTTTAACAGATGTTTAGCTCTTTTAATAACTTCCTCTATGTGCTAGCTATACTGCAATGCTCATCCTTACTAGAAACTCTACTATTTTAAGTGGAATTTCAAGTTAATCTGTCATCTTTATTTTTGTATTCATCTATGCATTATTTTAAACAATGAATAGCCATGAAGAATCTATCATATATATATATAATTTATACTTGCCTTACAATAAATTCAATGGTTTATCAAAGTTTTGCTATTCTTACTGGCTTTCTGTAACTGTTAGCTTTACACTAATGCCAACACTAGCTTGTACTTAAAGTAGATGTGGAGATGCAATTTCAGCTATCAGATTGGCGCTGGGACATTTCACTTGTTTGCCAATTGTTGTGATTATGAATATATTATTTAATATTAATATTTTTTTAAATAAAATTTCGGTCTGTTAAGTGTTGTCCTGTGAATACCAGCCCAATAAGGCGGTGGTATTAGGACAAAATTGAAAGGAATGAGCCAAGCTCTGACATTATTGAACAGCAAAATTCTGTAGCTACACACATAGAATTAATTCACACAATTTCTTAAGATACAAGAATTTATTAACAAAAACAAATCAACTCAAGTCAAACATATTTCAATCAACAAACTCTTTTCTATGCTAAAACATCTCAACTAAACTACCAAGCAAAATAAAAGAATAAGGAAGACTAATGGGCTAAGTACAATATAACTCAGTGAATGGGTGAAAACCATGACCAAAAGAGTGATGCAACATTACCATGCAATGTTTATCTTATCTTATCTTGAAGAATCTGGAAATGAAGTTAAGTTTGTCTTGGACCTAACTTAGGCAATAATTGGTATACCTTCAAACAACCATTCACAATGCAAGATCAGATAAAACATTATTTTAATAAAATAATATTTAAAATAATGATTTGCTGAATAAAACCAACCTTCTGAAAGACTAATTCTAAACGGTGTTTAATTAGTTGCCTTTATTTATTGAAATAATATTTAAAGAAATATTATTAAGGATATATTACAGTAATATTTAGGGAAATATTATTTTGATTAAGAACTAAACCTTTTTGGATAAATGGGTCTTAATGGTGTTTAATTAGCTGGCTTCATCTAATACAAATAATATTTAAGGAAATGTTATTAAGGAAATTTCAAAATGATATTTGAGAAAATATTACTTTGAATGAGGACCAACAAACTTTCTGGATAAATGGTGTAGGTGACTCATAAGGTGGGTGAGCATGTGTTCTGAGCCATTAACAGTTGGAGCTAACAAAAGAAGCTTATAGTTGTTACCAGAATCAAACATGTACCTTTTTAAAATACCACTATTACAGAGGCCAATCTGTGTTTAAGAACAACCCTTTAAATAAAGTCTTAACTTAAAAAAAAAAACAAAAAACACATCATCAGCTGAGTTTCTCAACACAAACATCATTAAACAAACATTATTTAGATTACTTAACTTTAAATAATCTCCTCTCCCCAAACACTACCTCTTACGTGAACCGTGCTGAGAAGTTGTCCTGGGCGTTGAGGAAACATCAACGTGTGGGTAAACAAAGGGTTAGCTTGCAGCTAATCTCCGTAGCTGTGGGGAAGGGTTTTTGCTACCCCGGCCGAATCGTACAACAAAGGCATGTTCGGCTCCTTGAGTGGCCACGATGCTGTGGGCTAGCTCTCGCTGCCTTGACGTGCATGCAGATAGGCGTGCGATGCTGTCCCGGCCTTCTTTTCCAGGCCATGGGGGAAATCCGCTTCCGTTAGGGCTGCTTCTGGAGGCCTCAGAAGAAAAGCCAAGTCATGCTTGTCTCATTACACCCTTTATATGAATGAATGCCGGATACTCAAACAGCAAATCATTACTTAACTTTGTTGCATGTGATCGTACTCACTCTGGATCCAAGTTGAAGAGTTATATCTGTTTGCCAGCAAGGAGACGCCATCTTTCCTTCCAGCTCCACTGGGGACCTGTGTGGAAGAGGTGTGTTTGTTGGAACACGAGGTTTTTATTCCAACAGTGATGTCACGGGAAGTCCGCGGTTACCCCTCTTGTTCCTGTTCCTGGGCTGTTAGGAGTAGCTTACTGTGATTTATTTTGAAAATTCCAGGAAAGATCAAACTGGCCTTTAAATGTTGTAATCCATGGCTGGACCCAACACAATTCATACCCAATTGCAATTTCATCTTTTCTGATTTACTTCTGTTTTGTAAAACAGAACCATTTAGTACCCATAAACTTAAAAATATTGTCTGAATTGAATTTTTGTAGTAGCTAAGTGTTTTCTTGAATTATATACATAAAGTATGCTGATCTCTTGTAGATATTTTCTATTGTATATTATTGTCTCAAAACTATGTATTACAATCTATTTCCATGTATAGTAGTTCTGATACCAATCTGGGTAAGTTGGCAGAGACTTGTAAGTGACCTTCTGCTGGTGGATATAATTTTATTAAGTCATTTATTGATATTTCCTTACATTACACTATGAGCAAAATACAGAAAATTAACTTAAACTGGCCTTTGTCTTATTTTGTTCATAATGTCTCTTTTCTTGTTAGACAGTCTCAACTGGCCCAAATGAGAATTAGTAGAAAAATAAATGTAAATAGACTGTACTTTGAAATTTTTTTAAGATAATAATATCCAATTTAATTAAATAAAAGGTGACATTTGTGCATTTTTATGACAGTTTTTCTCAATGATTCCTTATAAAGATTGACTTTAATGAAAAATAAACTGATACACAATGGTTTAAGTACATGGGTGTGAAACGGTTTGTTTACAGGTATGAACTGAAAACAGAAAGAGACAAAATAACATTGCATAGGTATGAATTGGCAAATTGGTAAAAGGGCAAACTGACTCTAAGCTGATTCAGTTTTAGCTTCTTTACTCCTTTATGCCTTCTTCTAAACAACAAACACATTATAAACAATATTCTGAAATTTAACAAAGGAATATAAATGAGACTCCTTTACTTCCTGCTGGGACAGCTTCTAAGAAAAGATTTTTTTTAATCCAGCCTCATTAATTTTCCTAAAAGCAAACCTCTAGAACACCATAAACTAAAACTGGTCTTGCTGTTCTAATAGCATAATTTCCTTTTGCCTTTTCTGCCATCTTTACCACAAATTGTAGCGGAAACAAAAAGATTTATGTGTCACTGCTCCTGCCTGTTAGTTTAATGCATGCGTACTAGTTACAAAAAATAGGCACATCCATTACAAACATCCACTCCTATCCTTCCCTTTCCAGAGAGCTATCAGTACACAGTGTTGGAGTCACTGCCGGTGCAATCTGTGGTGGCCAGAATCAAAGCGGCAGATGCTGATATTGGCTCCAACGCTGAGATGGACTACAGGATCATGGATGGTGACAGCCCCGGCATGTTCAACATAACGACAGACGAGGACACACAAGAGGGGGTTATTATCCTGCAAAAGGTACAGTTCAGAAAGCCGGCATATTGTCACAACAGAAAAAACCTGTCAGTTTTTATGTGGAAGTTGTGTATCATAGCAATAGCATAGAATAGCATAAAAACCTCACTCTTTGAAGTCAAGTCTTTACGTATGTTGTTGTGGCAAAAAATCTTATGTGGACTGGACATGTGTCAGTATGTGATTCTCATAGTATAATAACCTTAAATAAAAATAATCACAGTTTCATGTGATAATGTTAACCCAAAGGTTTTCAACATGACAAAACATAAATTGCTTGTGTTTAAAATAAAAAATAGACATCAAATAAAACAATAATCAAATAAATTGGATTTTATCTGTAATTTTAATAAAAAAGTAATTAGGATGAAAAAAACATTTGCCCTCCTAAAGACTTCCTTTTGTTTTTGCTTTTTTGTCTCACTTCAGTCTCTCAGACAATTATTATTATTATTATTATTATTATTATTTATCTGGCAAGGATAAACTGAATAAAAACAAAACATCTGTATATTAAATAATAATCTCATTTGTGAAGAAAAAAGCTATCCAAATCAACCTGCCCTTAAGTGAACAAGTATTTGCCCACTTTGTTAAATCATGAATTAAGTGGTTAACTACATTATTGTCATTCTGTTTCACTAATCAAACCCAGTCATCATCACTGCTAGAGTTGCAGAATCAAGAAATCATTTAAATAGAACCTGTCTGACAAACTTAAGTAAACACATCATGTTTTGAGTTGAAGACATTCAAGAACAGATGAGAAAAAAAGTCATTAACATCTATCAGTCAAGAAGGCTTTACAAAGCCATTTCTAAGGCTTTGGTACTCTGGTGAACCACAGTGACAGCCATTATCCACAAATGGCAAAACTATGGGACAGTGCTGAAACACACCAAGATTGAACCTACCACAATTACGCCAAAGGTACATCGATGGTTCATCAAATGGCTACAAAAGAACACATAACATCTAAAGCATTTCAGGCCACAAGTACCTAAAGGGTCAGTGTTCTTAATTCAACAGTAAGAAAGAAACTTAACAAAAATAAAATCTATGGTAGAGTTAAAGGTGAAAACCACTGCTGACCACAAAAAACACAACAGCTTTTCAGAAATGTGTCTCTGTCTTGTTGATTTAAAGTAACACGGCATTTCGGAAAAAGATCATTCAACAGTTAAACATGGTGGCAGTAGTATGATGGTCTGGGGCTGCTTTACTTTTTTAGAACCTGTAAAGGTGCTGGACCATGAGTTCTGTTCTTTAACAGAATCCTGGAGCATAATATGCAGCTATCAGTTTGTCACCTTAAGCACAAGTGCACTTGGGTAATGCAGCAGAACAATTATCCAAAGCACACCAGCAAGTCCCCCTCTGAAAGGTTAAAAAAAAAAAAAAACATAAAGGCCTTTCAAACTCAAAAACCCTTCAAGAAAGACTGGCCCAACATTTCTTCACAGCAATAAACTCATTGGCAGTTAATATAAACACTTAATGTTAGCTGTTGCTGCCATTAGCAATTATTTTTTTATAGGGTGGATAAAAAATAGTTTGGATAGCTATTTTCACTAAACAAATTAAATTATCTTTTGAAAGCTGCAGTTTGTATTTACTCAGGTTACCTGTGTCTGATTTTTAAATTGTATTTGATGATGTTAATCAGTTAGGTTCAACAAAAAAGCAAGTTTACAGCAACTTACAGGCAAGTTTTGCCTGTAATTATTTAATAGGTGGCGCTACCTGCACATACAGCATTATACCCTTTGAAATTTTCTACATTTTGACACGATACAAACGCAAACATTTAGCACATTATGGTGAAGTAGAATGAATAAGAAATAAAAAAATTTTTCCTAAATTATTTTTATAATTTTTGTTCCCTATATTTGTATTGACCCCTGCTTTATTTTGATGATCCTAAAGAAAGCCCAGGCAACCAATTGCCTTCAAAAGTCACCTTATTAGCAATTTTAATCATAAGAATAATAATAAGAGTTTGCAGTATCTGTATTTGTTCAGTTATCGAGGAAAAGTACAAGACATACTCACCTCTGTTTTGTTTGCTTCAGCTTGCAGGTAATGGGTCAGATTTCAGGGTTTTAGTCTTGAAATGGTCTCTTCAGGCCTTCTGGAAGTGACAGCTCATTGGTGCCTCTCCTTTGTCAGAGTGGTAGAACCATTGTTGGCCACAGGCAGTTCTTGTCAGACTGGCCAGTTTGATCCTTTGTTTGTTTCATGCCAGAATACAGACAAACACAAGGCAGAAGTCATAAAACTCACCACACTCTCTTGTGTTTAACCATTTGTCACTTTTACATACATATCACCATTTGTATGTACACATTTTGTATTTTACTCATCTGTTAATTCTTTGTCTCTTGTTTTTTTGTTGTTGTTTTTTTTTGCTCTTAATTTGTATCTGCCTCATATTCTGCCACTTGGCCTGGAGGGCATTGTAAATCAGAATTAGTTCTCAACTGACCTACCTGGTTAAAATAAAGTTTGAATGTAAAAAACAAAAAGAAAAAAGAAGTGAGTCTTTGGCAATGAAACTGTCAAATCAGCATGCTCAGTATTATATGCTGCACAGGGAGTTTAATAAGCCAGACAAAATGTTTCAGAAGCATTCATCTTTGTATGCTTTCATCCACGCTGCGTGCTTTTCTTTATAATCACTGTTTGTTCATTCATGGGACAAAGTCACTACAATTCATCATCAGATCACTTTGTGTGACAGTGTGTTAAATTTTATGGTGCTTGAGACCACAACCTTAATAGTGATCAATATCACCACATTGGGTAAATGAATATAACTTGATATATATATATATATATATATATATATATATATAATCTGTTCATTTATCCTTGACAGAAAATGCTGATATTTCACAGTTGTACATCTAAGGACAAAACTCACAAAAAACCTGCCAGTTGCAGCACTTTTTATGTTTGACAAGTAACAAGGTTTCTTGAGAGTCTGGGAAAGTCTGGATTTTCATTTAGGTAGGTCTGAGTGAGCATGACAAAGGAAAACTGAGTATGGAAAAATATTTGATTATCCAAACTTTAATCTGGCTCATTATATAAAAGTTGTTTAAATGGATGTTTGTCCACCTTCCATCCATCCCTTCAGGCATCCATCTATTTGTCATCCATCCACTTATCCATCTTTCCATCAGTTTGCCCAACATTCCTCTTCCATGCATCCATCCATGCATGTCCGCCTTCCCGTCCGTCCGTCCATCCATCCATCCGCCCACAGTTTATCCATCCATCCATCCATCCATCCATCCATCCATCCATCCATCCATCCATCCATCCATCCATCCATCCATCCATCCATCCATCCATCCATCCGCCAGTCATCCTTTCTTCATTTCATCTCTCATCCAGTCAGTAATTTTTGCAGATTTCATATTTAAAGGCTTAGCAGTATTTAAATATTTACCATAAATGCCAAGTGAAATGTTTCATGTTTACAATTTGCTGGAAATGGGCTGAGAGCTCTGAAAATCTGAATCTGGAAATGTGGAATCTTGGCTTAAAACCTGTGTGGGGACCTTCATGTAACATTTTTCCATTATTCTTTCGTCCTGTATTATTGTTTAGCCTCTAGATTTTGAGACAAGAAGTGGCTTCGCTCTACGAATAGAGGCGACTAACAGGAACATTGACTCTAATTTCTTGAGCCTGGGCCCATTTAGTGACACAACTTCTGTCAAAGTTGCCGTGGAAGATGTGAACGAGCCACCCATCTTTTCCGCACCACTTTCCAAAATGATGGTTTCTGAGGACGCCAAAGTGGGCACTTCGATTGGGAGAGTCTCTGCCCATGACCCGGATACCTCCAACAGCGCAATCAGGTACAAAAGCCATGCTTGTCTGCTGTGCTACATAATAAGCCAGAAATCTAATTGAATACAAAAACCTCCACACTTTCCTTCCTTTCAACATTTAGTTTTGCAAGTAGTTTACAGAGTTTTTTGTAGAGGAAAAGAATAATATCCCAAATATGCAAACAAATTGCTTCTCAACATTATCTACAAATACAGACTCCACAGACCCTTGAAAGTCCCCAATGTGGGTGTCACAAAGACAGCAGCAGATGGTAGGCGGGCCAAGGAGTGCTGCATTTGCAAATATAAAATGCCATCTTGAACAAGAGAAGGGCATTCCTGCAGGAGGGTCAAGGCCTGACACTTGCGAAGTGGCATTTATGACTCCAAACAAGCATTCATATTGTCAATCTGTGCAGTGCCACTCTTGAGATACCCTCCCCATCACCCATTCTCTTCTAATTGAATGAATATTGTATGGTATTCATGCTTGGTCTGTTAGGATTGTTTGTAATCTTAATCAGAAAATCTAATTACTGCTCCATTGTAGCTGTAAATTGCCTTTTTTGCCCCCGTGACTGTTATCAGAATCAGCAATATATTTCTCTACATCTGTTGGAATTAAAATGACTGTGGAACTAATGCAGCCACAAGAGTCAAATTACATTGCAATAACACCCCTTGGATATGTGCTAATTGAAGTTATAATTTTCTCTTGAAAAATGAGCTTATGAGTATTGAGAGGGCTTGATAAGTGTTGTGTGTTGAAGGACGGTGTTCAGTTTGATCAAAATTTAATAGGCTTTTATGTCATTCGTGGTCCTAAGTTCCAAGTAAAAATTGTGATATTTTCCATGACATTTAGAGAACAATTGGAAAAAATATTTTATGAAGTTTAAAATCAATACACTGATGCAAGTATGAAGCTTATTATTTTAATGTCACACAAACTGGTGAAAAAGAACATAATCATAATGTTTTCCTCCAGGTTAAAGAAACTGCGATTCCATAATGTTAAATCAATACAAGTTAAATCAATTTTCACATATATGTCATGTGTGATTTAGATGTGTGATTTAGAGTTTCTGTGCCCAGGTACTCCATTGACAGGAACACTGACTTGGAGCGTTTTTTTAATGTGGACGCTCTGAGTGGGATCATCAGTACAGCCAAGCCTCTGGACCGAGAAGCCAACTCCATCCACAATCTCACCATTTTTGCCATTGAGAGCTGTAAGTTTATCAACAGTATCCAACCTGCTCTCAATATGAGTGAAATATTTTCTAAAATCTCCACTGTTAGTCCAATCACTAAGTAACCATAATTAGCAATTGCACACATTAATCTCTACACAATCTACCTCCCTCATCCAATCAGATGCAAGTGTCTATTGTTTGAACCAATAAAGTGAAAGGATGGCAAAAAAAAAATTTATAAAGTGACTGATATACAGTTTCAATCCTACTTATGAAAAAAATAAAGTTAAAGTTAATTCAAAGCCTTAAAGAGCAAGAGCAAAGGTTTCCTCAATGCACAGGTTACAGGAAAGTTAAACTTGTGCAGTTTCTTTCTGATGGTACACGACATTCATATAAAAAGTACGCTCATTAGGTCATGCAATTACATTTTAGTGTTTTTCAGGTCTTCTTGTAGCATCTTGCAGTATGCTTTCAAGGTAAACTTGTGTTGGAAGGTCAGATTTGAACACGCTGGCAACTGTTTTTAATGTCCTTCATTTGTAGACCATTTTCCAAAACGTTGGATAACTGATTTCAAATTATTTTGAGACATCTTTAAATCCCGTACCAGACTGACAAGCTGCAAAAATCTTAATGAAGGCAGTTATTTCACAATAGTTCAACAGTCAGGTTTACAGCAAGATGAATGTTTGAGGTTTGAACAGGACAAACAAAATGCTGAGTAAACACGCTCTCATTATTTGCACTGGATGAGATACTCTAGTAATTTTGGTCGTTTTAAGTGGAAATAAAATATGGAGGAGTCCAAATGTATTCCACACCAGAAATAGGCTTTTTATTACATTTTCAAGAACATTTTAAAATGTCATCTTAATTTCTTATTGTTTGGCCCAGTGTACTGCTGGGTCCTTTTTTCATATTTTTGTAACTCTCTTCAAATGTGGCTGTCGATTTATTACACCATGTACTTACTTAAGATTCTATCCTTTTTTCTCTTTCTACAAAAATGCCCCCCAGGGTTTAGAACAGTGTCATTTAGCCTGTCAGTAAAAAATAGTCGCTCCTCTCAGACTTTCTAATGCCCATTAGTCTGCAGTACAGGGGAAATTACGGCACATAGTCTTGGGGTTGACGCACGGCTGTCAGGGAATGTTAATTTACACGCAGGACGGTCACTCTGACCTCCATGTCTCCCTGAGCCGTGGGGACGAGGTGCTGACTAAGGGCAGACCGCCTAACCCACGGGTGAACAATGTTAATGTGATGTGAAGAAGTGCCGCATGCCTTTTTTTTTGTTCATCTGTCAATGTTACAAGGACATGAACACCTTTTTTCCCTCTTTGCTTTGCAGTCCCATCATTTTACTGACATTACGCTAACACAATGGCCAACTATTATCAGCCTGCACCCCCTAGGCACTTCAGACAGCTGCGTCACACAAGTACAAGTTAAAGAAGACTAGCAGCCTGTCAGCCTACTTCTTCTGCTTTCCTATCTTAAAAGTGAACGCTGTTTAAAGAGTGCTCATTCTTTTTTTCTTTTCAAAACCTTTTTTTGCTTCTCTGCTTCAAAGCTGTGTTTTTATTTACGTCTCATGGCACACAGATGTACTTCTTGGTTCATTTCAGGAATGTTGCCTGATATAGCACAAAAGAAAAGGCAGGATATAATAATAGCCCTATGAAATGTCACAACAGTCCCTCATGCGTGAGGTACGGACTTCTGACACACAGTGATACTCATGCACTGAAGGACTGGCGCTGATATTCCCTGCCCTGCACAGTCTTATGACATTATTAATAGTAAATGTGTTCTTTGTAGCTAAAAAGAGAGCAAGTACGCTTCAGCTGAGGCTTGTTGGACATTTGAGCCACAGTCACTCACATTTCATCCGCTCTCCGCTCTGCTTCATCCAGTCCATGCCAATGACAACAAGTCTTTGGCCTGAGGCTCTGCACGCCCTTTTTATCACCATCAAATCAGCCGCCCCGAATGTCAGACCGTCATCTCTGGCCTGCATCATGGCAACGCCAGACTAAATTATCGTCTCGCACCCAGATGCAGCCATTTAGCCATCAGTGTGTGTCAAGCAGACAGAGGCGTGAAGCCTACTGTGGAAGATGGTTCACGCACATGGCTTTCCCCAACAACGAGCCCTTACTGAGGTTAATTGCTCAAGCTGATCAACAGTAGATTGGTCAAAAATGCCAGCTTTTTGAAGCAGTCTGAAAATTATAGTGGTGCAAAAATTGTGCCCTTACAGATTTCTTGAGATTTTTTTTTTTTATATAGACAAGGTTAACTAAATATAAAAACCGGCTTTAAATGACAGTTTTGTTTAATAAGCAAAAGAGTTATCCAAACTAGCCTGTTGTTATGTGATAAAATACAACTGCCAACAAGCATTTGTAATAACTGCATCATTTTCAGCAATTTGAAGGAATTTTGGTCAACTCCTAGTTCAATTGTTTTAAATCAGCCACTATGGAGGGTTTTTGAGCATGAACAGTCTGTTTAGGTCATCCTACGGCTCCTCAATCTTATTTTAATCTAGAAATTGTCTGCGTCCTTCACCAAACTTTCTTTTTGTTTTGTTAGCTGTTTTGTCATGAAGGGGGGTAGCTCACATTATCTACAATGCTATTTGCAGATTACTGGAAGTTCATATTATTCTGTTTTGATGGTTGATTACATTGATGGTTGTGATTGGTTTTTGCTCAAAACATCACATGCAGCAATGAATTGTGGATAATATACTTTGGCGAAGTCTGCTTAAATGCATGCTTAGCTGAAGTGTGGATCGAGGGCGCAAAGAGGGCGTGGCGAAAGACCACTCCATGAAGAGAATTGGGACACACTATGCACTCAAACCCATCAACAGGAACGTGCAATTGAGGGACACAAGGGTGGAGGTGCGAGTATTGGGACATGGCCTAACTCTAGCTACTGTAGTAGTTGCAATCTATATGCTATCATTACCATTAAATGCTAATTTGAACTAACATAGGCATGTTAGCTAGCATTAAATGGCCCTGTCCCAATTCCCACACTACACCCTACGCCCCTCTATGAAGTGTTTACTTTGTACAAGTGCATGTAAGGGTTGAAGTGCGCAGGTTACAAGCGTGCAAAATTGGAGAATTGGGACAGTAGG
>JAHUTJ010042007.1:0-23483 GCA_036250325.1 Characodon lateralis
TAGAAGAGAGTCCAACCCCTCTCAAGGAGATGGGTTCCAGAGCCCACGCTGTGCGTGGAGGCGAGCCCGACTATTTCTAGTCGATATCTCTCGACCTCCCGCACAAGCTCAGGCTCCTTCCCCCCAGCGAGGTGACATTTCACGTCCCTAGAGCCAGCCTAAGCATCCGGGGATTGGGCCGCTGAGGTCTCCACCTTCGTCCACCACCCAATCCTCTTTGCACCGGTCCCTCACGGTTCCCCCTGCAGATGGTGGGCCCGCTGGGGGATGGCCTCGCGTCTATCGTTCGGGCTTGGCCTGGCCGGGTCCCGCGAGGAGTGACCCGGCCACCATCTCTCTCCAGCGAGTCCCGACCCTAGGCCTGGCTCCAGGGTGGGACCCTGGCTTTGCCGTACCGGGCGACATCACGTGCCTCGATATTTTTGTCCTCATGAGGGATTCTTGAACCGCTCTTTGTCTGACCCATCACCTAGAGCTTGTTTGCCATGGGAGACTCTACCAGGGGCATTTAGGCCCCAGACAACATAGCCTCTAGGATCATTTGAGCACTCAAACCCCTCCACCACGTTAAGGTGGCAGTTCAAATATTTATTTGTTCCTTTTTCCTCTTTTAAGGTAATTATTTAAACAAAAACATTTTTACTTTCCTTTCACATTTCTGATTTACATTATTTGACAAAATTTTATGTACACTCACAGATAACCAAGAAGGCAAACATCCATTAAACCCAATAAATCCATTAAGCCATGTATTAGGGTCTACGATGCTAGGAAAAAAACTATTTGCTATTTACATATAGCTTCAGGCTGCACGGTGGCGCAGTTGGTAGCACTGCTGCCTTGCAGCAAGAAAATTCTGGGTTCCCGGCCGGGGGTCTTTCTGCATGGAGTTTGCATGTTCTCCCTGGGCATGTGTGGGTTCTCACCGGGTACTCCGGTTTCCACCGCAGTCCAAAGACATGTTTGTTTGGTTAATTGGTCTCTCTAAATTGCCCTTAGGTGTGTGTATGTGAGTGTGTGCATGGTTGTTTGTGTGTTGCCCTGGGATGGACTGGCAACCTGTCCAGGATGTACCCCGGCTCTCGCCCATAGACTGCTGGAGGTAGGCACCAGCTTCCCCGCGACCCACTATGGAAGAAGTGGTATAGAAAATGACTGACTGATGACAGATAGCTTCTTTAAGGGAGAAAACAATTGTTTTGTCTTTGCTTGATTTTCTGTCTTTATTTTTTCTTACAATGAAATGTTTCTGATTACCCAAAAAATTTTAATATTAGCCAGGTTTGCTGAAAAGCTAAGTTCAGTTTTACTAGTCCCATCCAGGCCTATTGCCAGACATGTAGAATCAAGCAATCACTCAACTAAAACCCATTTGACAACATGAAGTAAGCTGATAAATCTAAAAAAGTGATGCATCATCATCCTCGCTAAAGAAATTCACTAACAGGTGGGAAACAAAGTCAATGGTATCCATGAGTGTATTCACCCTTGTGACTTTTGGTCCACTTTAAACGGACCAGAGTTTGTTTCCCCCTTTGGTCCGGACCTTTTGTGCAGGTGTGAATACACTCAAGCGAACCCTGGTCAGGACCAAACAACCGGACCACGACCCACTTTTTGAGGTGGTCTTGGTCCGCTTCCAAATGGACTCTGGTGCGATTCGCTTATGGTCTGAATACAAACCGGCCCCGATCCGAACCAACAACAAAAAGCGTATGTCTCTTTGGACATAAAAAGCCACCGTGGGTGGTAGCAAAGATGTGTGTTGTAAGGTAATCATACCTGATAAGCTGTGTGTTGCTTAGCAACGCTACTGGCTTGTTGTGGGACAAGGCACGTAGAGAACGTCGGCGTTCAGCACACATTCTCCGACGGGGTTCCAAAATTATAAATGGAACGTCTCAAAGTCTGTGTTGAATGAGCTGCTCTTCACCCTCACAATAATATTGCAGCTGTAATAACAGCACAAATATGCAGAACAGAGGTGGTACACGCAGCATGTCTACAGCCATTTTCCTAAATTTCCGGGTCTGTGCTCTGTCCCGCCCCCGTCATTTCTGTCCAATGGGAACAATGATCGTCACCCGCGTGGCTTTGTTTACAAGTAATAGTTCACTTGCAAAAAGTACAATGTGAAAACAAACCACACCGAATGAAAAAAATAAAGTTTGCTTTCGGTCCAGACCAAACAAGCGGACCAAAGGGCTTTCCTGGTGTGAATACACCCTATGACTTTGGGTAACAAAGCCATGTCCCAGGCTTTGGGTCTCCAGCAGACCAGAGTGACAGCCATTATCTACAAATGTAGAAAACAAGGAACACCGGTGAAACTTCCCAGGAGTGGCCTTCCAAAAGTACTCCAAGAAGGTATCAACATTTCATCTAGGAGGCTGCAAAAGAACCTAGAACAACTTTTGAAACACTGCAGGCCTTACTTACCTCAGTTATGGTCAATGTTCATGATTGAACAATAATAAAGAGACTGAGCAACAACTGAATCCATGGGATAGTTTCAAGGCCAAACAATTGCTGACCAAAATGAATACATTTCAGAAAAAAAATCTTGATGATCTCCCAATAATTCTCCATTAACAATGTAAAATAAAACTTAAGTGGTGAGTTTGCCACTCAGTGTTCAATTCAGGTCAGTTTCTTTATACATCACTGATCCACAAAAATGCCATCTCAAGCAACCTTACAAAACAAACAGATCCAATTAAAATCCAGTTTAAAAAACAATTAATTCCAGTACAATAAAATGGCATAGACAGTGCCTTAACAAAGAATTGCAGCTAATGGTATCCCCACTGCTCAAATAAGGCAGTGAACTAGAGAAAAATTATTGAAATATTAGGAAACAACCAGGCTACTAAAGCAGAAGAGCAGCTGTGTGGTTTTATTTGTTTAAATGATTCATGTAAAATATTCAGTTCAACACCACTTTTTCTAAACTTTAAATATAGTCCTAGTCATACAGAGAAAAAAAAAAAAGAAGAGAATGTCTTGGCTCTGCCTATACTCACCAACATTAGAATTGTTGATGATGTTGATAATATCATATTTTGTACATCCTAATACTCTGAATTACTTTCTTCTGTATAATTATCTCTTAGATTCCCCTCCACCTACTCATCTTGATCCAGCTTCACACAGGGCACACTAGTAGGGTCAAAGGCCAGAATTATCATGAAACACTATCACCCCTCTTCCTCCATTAACAATAATCAAGCAATAATGACCATCCGTTTGCTTCAGATATCATTGCCTTGACTGAAATATAACCCATTTGTAACTATTAGATGAGAGTGGTGAGTTGTATAGTTGCTTAATGTTGATGTCTGTTGAAGCAGTTTGGATTGGATGACCAGCAGCTCAGATTGCAGATGTCTTAGTTACATGATCTGAGCTTCTGGCAAGCAGATAAACATCACGTAGATGTATGTCAAGCAAAACACGAGGCTCATCAAGATACCAATATTTCTACTGATAATAAAGAAAATACTCACTACCACTTCCAATACCACGGAACAAATAAGATAAGTTAAAAGCATTTAAAGACACTGCTTTTATTCAATAGCATCTCAGGCGCTTAAAGCCATTATAAATGTTGGACCACCCTAACCTTGAAAACCGTTGCAGCTTACAATCACGGTAAAAAAAAAAGTACCCTTTAGTTAATCGTATGGTTTTATTTTATAAATTATCTAGTCCTGGTTTAAAATGATGTAAGTCTAACGCTAAGTGTACAAAACCACAAAAAACAAAGATTTCACCATATCATTATTTACTAAACAAATATGAAGCACAAACAGAAAGGTTTTTCCAAAAGTACCTAAGCGCATTCTATAATCCCTAGATATAGCTTCTTCTGGCTATCAAACTCCACTCACAGTTTCCGGAGTTCTCCTCCTCCATTGCTGCTTCAAGCCGCAAGGAATCATGGGATAGGGTGGGCATTGCTCACCAGGCAATTGGGGCTATACTGCCCCCTGCAGTGCCCTTAGCGAACTGCATTTAATTTGCAGTCTTTACCACTGAGACTAAGATTTTGAGACAAGCAATGTTTGTTTATATATTTTTAGACAGCGCTTGGACACATTAAATCATGCATCAACGTTTTTTTTTTCATAATCAACATTGATTATGTCAATGCATAACTGCAGCTCTGACTGAATGTAATCTTAACATTTTTGAGGGGTTCAACCAAAATCCTGCCTTGAATTTGACAGGTAATTGGTGGAGGGAGTAGAAGATTAGGATGATGGCAAGGAGGCTGTCCAACCGCAAAGACCTGAAGGTCATCGTCAAAAAAGAATTGTCAAAATTTAGTGGAAATGTGCAAAGAGCTGCTCAGCAATTGTTAGAAGGTTTTATTGCTGTAATGTTGAATCGTTGATTATTGAGAAGGATATAAATAATATTCAACATGTAATTTTTAATAATACTTATGCCTGTCTTATTTTCTATCAAAAAGAAACTTCTTAGTTAAATGAAAATCATTTTAATGTACCAACAGTGAGAATTATTTTGGGCTCAACTGCATACATAAATTAAATCAAACAATAATAATTAAAGGAGGTGCATTTTATTTTTACAAGGACCCATATCTTGTTTGAGAATCTTGTGTCGTGCGATTTATTTAGATAAAGACTGAGGAAACATGGACCTTCACACATTTATCCCTTACAGGAACCTGGCTTTATTGTGTTACAGGAATGTCTGTGGGCTTGTTTCTGTTGTAGTTTAATAATAGACATACTAACAACTAGAGAAAGTGAGCGGCTTTCCACATTTGAGACAGTATGACCAATGCTGGTATGAGGTAGGTACTGGGACTGAAAAATTGGCTCTGGACTTTTACCTTGATATACCTATTTCCCAGGCCCACTAAGAGCCACCACCAAGGTTGCCCTGATATCTGCGTAGTTCACAACAAACTTTTTAAAGCTCAAAAGACAAACTTTTTGCCCACAACCTCCTTTAAGAGAAACAAAACAATTGACTAATTAATAGTACACCTATGCTCTGTTTAATCACTTATTTATTTTTAATCACTCACCAATTTATTTCAGTATAATACTGCACATTTAAAAAACTCCCATGTTTGTATATTTTGTTTCAGTGAAACTACAGTCCAGCACAGAATTATGAAAAGGAAGACAGAGGGTGAAACAAACACTGGAAACAGCTTCAAACTCACCTTTTTTAGAACTTGTTTAAAATAGCTAATATATCCCCTTATGCCCTCACTACCATGTTCTTTAGGTTTATTAAGTACCATTGCCTTCTGTGTAGCTGTAGAAATGAACTGGCTATGCAATAAGTTGCACTGCGCTGATCTTCTGAATTACCTTTCAATGTCTTTAGTTACTTTTAAATTGGCTTAAAAGATAAGATTTAATATTTTACATTTGACAGTGCTGAATAACAAGATATTTTTCAATTCATCAACATCTAAATCCAGAACCAGTTTGAAGAGCACCACCACCTATCTCCAGGAGCAGCATCTGGATGATGGTTACTTTCAGCGGTACTTCTGCCTATCCAGGATTCAGTTTGAGGACCTGCTGCTCCGCGTTGGGGGACGAACCAGCCTCCGGGACACCAACCCCGCTGCGGAACGCCTGTTCATCAATCTTCGGTGAGTAAATAAATCTCAGCTCAATAGAAAGCTGTGTATGAAGGCCACATGTGTGCATCACAACTTCATGCGTGCCTTATTGAACAGTTCTTTTCATGACTAATTTCAACAGCTTTTTTCAAAGCCACCCACAAACCTCTTAAGAGCAAACCTTCTTTCATCCTATGTGTACATGAATGTTTCTGTTTTTTTTATATATGTGAAGTTTGCGGATTGTGGGTATTGTTTTCCCTTCTTTCTATGCAGGGACTGCAGTGACTAATTCGTGATGAAAACTGACCGAAAAGTTTATAAATTTTTCAGCTCCAGTGAAATTCACTTCTCGTCCATTGTGGGTTTTGCTTCGCCCTCGCTTCACTCTATTCTCGCTGATCCCATCGTGTCTTTCGCATCGCTTTGCTCCTGAACACGGCTCTACATAGGGTTAACATGTAATTCACTCAGTCCTGTCGCATCATTCGCGGTTGACCTTCCGACCATCTTCAACTTTATTTCACTAATTACTGGTTATCTGACTGCAAATGGTTTACTCTTCTTAGAGCTTCAAACAAAGTTAACAGGAGCAGAGATGATTCATTATGGGTCATAGCTGCTACTCGCTTCAGGGATAAACTCCCATAAGTGTCCAGCTGTGGTACGGAGGTGGGGGGATTTATTCTATAAGATTTTTTGGGGGTTCATAATCCCCCTAATTGCCCCTGATTACATAGGGTTATAATATGAACAAACTTTGGGTAAAATAAGTATTGAACACGTCAGTTTTTTCTCAGTTTAAATGCATCAAATGGTGCCACTGTCAAAATTCACACCAGATGTTGGCAACAACCTAGGTAATCAAAACATAGAAAGGAATCAAGGCAAAGTGGTCTATGGATGAATTTATTGGTAAAAAAAACATCTTTTTTTTTTTTTTTTTTTTTTTTACCAATAACAAAATTGAAGTAAAAAAAAACAAACATTTTTTTTCTCTTGGCTTTAAATTTGGTAGTAAAATATTACAAAATGGTGGTGGAACATTAACTCATTGTGCATATTTAGGAAAAATGTTAATTTTAGCAGGTGTAGTTCAATAGTTCTGTACAATACTAAAATGGATGGATAGATGGATGGATGGATGGATGGATGGATGGATGGATGGATGGATGGATGGTCTGAACTAGTTTTTTTTTTTTGCAATATGCCTTAACTAAAAGAAACTCTTCAGCAAAACAGAGCTAAACTGTTTATAACTAGTACAATCAGGATCCATAATCACCCCTAGATTTATAACATGCTGTTTAATGTTTCATTCAAAAGTTAATCAAGGGATATGTGGTAAAATGTGACCTGTCTAAAAAAAAGCTCTTTGTTTATTTTTTTTTACTTTGAAACTAAGACCAATTCCTAGACATCTGTCACTCATGTGACCAAGCCATTTTAATAAAGGCTGTATGGAGCACAAATTATTTTAATGGATCAAATGTCAGAATAGACCGCATACAAATACAAAAGAAAAAAAAATCCAAGGATTGAACGAGGAGCAAACCCACATGAAAAACTGTTGGGATGGACAAAAGGTATTTTATATTAACAACAAAAAATCTATCACTCAGGTAGGAACAAAGCCAATGCAGTGATGCTGCATAAATCCTATCCTGATGCTCAAGAGTCAAGATAAGAATACAGTGGTCAATAGAATGCCGTTAGATCTAAAAAAAAAAGAGAATGTTGAAGTGTCATGATCCATCCCTGTTTGTGTTTTTGTTAATTATACTGCCTGTTTTCCATGTAGTTCTTTTCACTTTGGCGCTATTTAAGTTCTTGATGCAGAGTCGTCAACTTCCAAGGTTCTGGCCTTGAGTGATTTTGTTGGACAACCTTCAGGCCCCCTGTCTGAACTCTGGATTTTTGTTTTGTTTTCCTGTCCTCCCTCCGAGGCCCCCTCCGCCCGCCCGGTTCGAGTGGTTTCATTTTCTTTGTTTTTACATGGACTCAGGGGGATTCTGGTAATCGCCTTTGAGGGATGGGTAATGTCATAATTTGCACCTGTTTTTTGTTTCTGTTAATTACACTCACCCGTTTTTCATGTAGTTCTTCATTGTCAGGTCATCTGTTGTCATCTCCCTGTGTCTGAGTCCTTCTTGTCAGTAAGTGTCATTAAAATGTATCCATACACCATGCACCTGCTGATGTCCTGTTGCCACCTTAGTCCTTTTCAACCACATACCGCGACATAAAGAGTCAGGGGCAAGCTTTAGACACACTATCTGATTTAATGGTTTACTTTGTGTTTATGACTATTTACATTGTACGTAGCTTTTCAATGAAGGAATCAAAACTGTGAATGAGCACATCTGGAATTATGTAGCAAACAAAAAATTGTAAAAGAACTTTTAATGTTTTTTTATATTTTTGTTTCATTTGCTGTGTGTTACATGTCTGCTGGATTGTGTTTTTCTCCCCCCTTGTGTCTCCTGTCTCTCACAGGTTCAGAGTGCAGGGTGATGCCAATTTGCCTTGATTGGCTTGAAGGAGCCGATCAGGCAGCTCTACATAAACTGCTCAAATGTAGGGCAGGGGGTGTGGCTTCACCTGGCTGGCTTTTTGGCACATGCTTTGTTCTCCAGCATTGTTTCAAGGTTTGTGGTGGGAGTTTGTGGGCTAGGTAAGTTTGGGGTACCCTATACATTTCCATCATGTAGTTTTTTCTCTGTTATACACACTAGGGTAAGTAGGTTGGTGCCACCCATGTAATGTTTTTGGCTTGTTTTGTTAGTCTAGAATAGCAGAGCTTTCTTTTCCTTTATTTCTTCTGGCTTAGTTTAGGTGACAGTTAGGCCCTGTTTTGCTTTATTTATTTATTTGATTTGGCACAACCTAACCGCCCCTTTCCCCCCACAGGTTGTTCAATCCTTTTGGGGTCTGTTTTTTTGAAAAGAGAAAAATAAATGCCATTGTACCACACTTACAAAGACTCTGACATTTTATTATGGTTGTCCCTTGTGTTCTCCCTCCTTCAACTTGAGGGGGGGGGGGGCGTAACACAAGTGGGGGCTCGTCCGGGATATTAAATAATTCCTGAGCTGAGGACAACCACAGTAATTGCCAGGTTTTTGTGATTGTTTGAAAATGAGCCTTGACTTAAAGGAGTTCATTCAGGCTCCTTGCTGTGAGAAGGTGGAGTTATGTCGTAAGAAGGACTTGTTGGCCATTGCATACCATTTTGATATTTCTCTGAAGGAGCATGTTAATAAACAGGAAATTAAGAATATTGTTTTGCAAAAACTGGTTGAGCTGAAGATCCTAGGGGACTCAAGTGAAACTGTTCTGGATGTTTGTGATCGTGTTTCTTCTGGTGAATTAGGAGTCTCCCTGTCGGAAAAAGGAGCTGCCGCCATGATAACTCCCCCAAAGGTGTTGGAGGAACATCAGCTGCCTCCTGGGACTTTACCTCACTTCAATCCTGGGTCACCAGACCTCGGTAGTTCCAGTGGTAATGTCAGACTTAAGGTTTGACTGGCTCGCCTTCAGTTGGAAGCACATGAAAGAGATATGGTACGTAAAGCTGAGTTTGATCTCAGACTTGAGATTCGGAAGCTGGAAATTGAAGCTGAGAAGGAGATCAAATTAAAACAGCTCGAAGTGGAAGTGAAAATTGAAGCTGAGAAGGAGATCAAATTAAAACAGCTCGAAGTGGAAGCTTTTGCAAAGTAAGTCATTGCTTGGTTCATCTGTTCCACTTGATTCTGTGGAGGTCTTGTTAAATAAAACAAGTTTGATGTTAGCAGAAATATTGCTTTGGTGCCACCATTTAGGGAGTCAGAAATTGATTCCTACTTCAATGCCTTTGAAAGGATTGCAACAGCACTTGAGTGGCCAAAGGAGATGTGGGCTGTGCTGCTGCAATGTAAGCTAATGGGTAAAGCACAAGAAGTTGTATCATCACTGTCAACTGAGGATGGCATGAGTTATGATGTACTGAAACAGTCTATCTTGCGTGCTTATGAGCTTGTGCCAGAGGCTTACAGGCAAAAATTTAAGAATCATAAGCGGTCTAGTAGTCAAACTTACATGGGGTTTGCATGAGAAAAAACTGTCTTATTTGATAAATGGTGTGCAGCTAATAAAGTCAAGGGAAGCTATGAATATCTTCGTCAGCTAATCTTGCTGGAACATTTCAAGACTACATTGCCTGAACAAATGGTAGTTTACTTAAATGAGCAAAAAGTGGCCTCGTTACCCAAAGCTGCAGTCTTGGCTGATGAGTTCATGTTGACACATAAAAATGTGTTTGTAGCTGCACCTCGTACAGATAGGGTTTCAACCGCCCGTCCCCCAAAACCTGAACCAGGTCAGTCAGAAGCCAAGACCAAGCAGCTGCCTTTTCTTTCACGGGAGGTACGGGAGTGCTTTTACTGTCATAAAAAAGGTCATGTCATTGCTGACTGCCTTTCGTTAAAGAATAAAGCTTCGTCAACCCCAACAAAAGGCATGGGTTTGCTTAAAAATGTATCTCACCCCAGTACCCAGATGTCTAAAACTGAGAATGATCTAGATTCCTGTTTCAGACCCTTTGTTACTCAGGGTTTTGTTTCTCTAATATGGGATCCAAAGGATAACCAGCCAGTCACAATACTGAGGGACACAGGTGGTTCCCAGTCTGTTATCCGAGAGGGCATTTTGTCTTTTTCTGCCAGGTCATGTCTGTCAAGTGTGGTAATCCAAGGTATTGGAATGTCTTTTGTTTCTACTCCACTGTATTATATTCACATTAGTTCACATCTTTTGAGTGGTTTTTGCAGAGTTGCCGTTCTTCCCACCTTGCCCATAAGAGGGATTGACCTCATTCTGGGGAACGAATAGGCTGGTGGAAAGGTGTTGCCTGTGCCTGAGGTTTTGGACGCTCCTGACACAAGCCTGGAGGTTGAACAATCAATGTCTCCTAACATTTTCCCTGCTTGCGTGGTAACAAGAGCCCAGTCCATGAAATATGGCCTTGATTTGTCTGACTCTTTTCTTGCCACAGAAACCTGTCCAGAAGTTGCTAGTTCCGGGGGTAATCGTAACAAAGTTGAAAATGTGCTCTCTCTTCCAGAACCAGACATAACAAAGTTTCCTGCTTCCAGGCAGGAGTTTATTGCTGCACAGAAACAGGACATGACCCTGCGGAAGTGTTATATTTCTGTTCTTAACCAGGAGGAAGCAAAAAATGGAAGGTGGCATATGTGGTTGAGAAGGGTCTCCTACTGTGTCGCTGGACTGGTGACAACCTAGAATATTGGGATGCTGT
This sequence comes from Characodon lateralis, assembly GCA_036250325.1. Classification (NCBI taxonomy): domain Eukaryota; kingdom Metazoa; phylum Chordata; class Actinopteri; order Cyprinodontiformes; family Goodeidae; genus Characodon; species Characodon lateralis. Next base: position 10,911 of record JAHUTJ010042007.1, read on the forward strand.
GTATCAGGTGGTGGTGCCAACAGTGTACCGGATGCAGGTGCTAGCTTTAGCACATGATCATCCACTGTTGGGGCATTTGGGCATAAATAAAACCTATAACAAAGTTCTCAAACACTACTTTTGGCCAGGAATCAAGACTGATGTTTCACGCTTTTGTCGTACCTGCCATGTTTGCCAAGTTGCTGGCAAACCAAATCAGGTCATTCCTCCTGCTCCTTTGTCCCAAATTCCTGTAATGGGTGAGCCATTTGGAAGGGTGATAGTTGATTGTGTAGGTCTCTTGACAAAGTCTAAGAGTGGAAACCAGTTCATATTAACCATAATGTTTACTTCCACCAGATTTCCTGAGGCCGTGCCTTTGAGGAGGATCACCTCTCCTGTCATAACAAAAGAACTGGTAAAGTTCTTTTCAGTGTTTGGTCTTCCTAGGATTGTCCAGACTGACCAGGGCACCAACTTTAAATCTAGGGCCTTTGCTCATGCACTGAAGAAGTTGGGTGTAGAGCATGTCACATCAAGCCCTTACCATCCTGAAAGTCAGGGTGCACTTGAAAGATTTCATCAAACTTTAAAGTCCATGTTGCGCAAATACTGTATGGATACAGGGAGGGACTGGGATGAAGGTATCCCACTTTTGTTATTTGCGGTATGGGAGGCAGTGCAAGAATCTTTAGGTTTTAGTCCAGCTGAGCTTGTGTTTGGACATGAAGTTAGAGGGCCTTTAAATGTACTTAAAGACAAGCTGGTTGCCCCCTCTAAAATAGGAGTATCCCAGAGTATGTGGCAAAAATGAGGGAGCGCCTTCAGAAAGTTTGCTCTCTTGCTCAAGAGGTTTTAACGTCGAAACAGAGTAGAATGAAAAAGCACTATGATCAGAAAGCTGTGGCTCGTGAATTTCATCCAGGTGATAAGGTTTTGGTCTTGCTGCCCATCCTCGGTTCTTCTCTGGAGACAAAATTTTCTGGACCATATGTGGTAGAGAAGAAGCTTAGTGAGACAAATTATGTTGTCCAGACTCCCGACCGACACCGCAAAACTAGACTGTCATATCAACATGATGAAACGGTATCACTCAAGAGAAAATGATCAAGTTTCTGGAAGTAAGGTTGACTCAGTTTCACCTATAGCCTGTATGGCTTCAGTTCCTACCGATGAGGAGTGGGTCATGCAAAAAGGTGCTTCCCAGCTTGCAAGGCTTAATAATAGTGAGGTTTTGTCTAACCTACCCCACTATTTGTCACATTTACCAGCTGACCAGGCTCAAGACGTTGAGAAACTCATGCTAGACTTCCGATGTCTATTCAGTGATGTTCCTACCCAAACAAATGTGCTGTCTCATGACATAGTTCTTACCAATCCAGTACCTATAAAACAGCGAGCATACCGTGTCAATCCTATAAAAAGGGAAGTTATGAAACAGGAAGTGCGGTACCTTGTTAAAAATGGACTTGCTATTCCAAGTTGTAGCCCATGGTGTTCTCCATGTTTATTGGACATGAAGGCTGATGGAACCCCAAGGTTCTGTACTGACCTTCGAAAAGTGAATGCTGTAACAGTCCTTGATGCATATCCCTTACCCCTCATCGATTATTGTATCGATGATGTGGGGCCAGCTACATATGACACCAAACTTGACATGCTAAAGGGGTACTGGCAAGTACCATTAACGAAAAGGGCCTCTGATATTTCTGCTTTTGTAACGCCAGACAGTTTTTTTTTCAGTACACAGTGATGCCTTTTGGGTTATGTAATGCTCCAGCTATGTTTCAAAGGCTTGTAAATAAAGTACTGGGAGGTGTGCCGAACTGCCGAGTTTACCTAGATGACATTGTTATATACTCCAGTGATTGGACTGACCATCTTCCTACCTTGCGTGAAGCTTACAAACACCTCGCAGCCGCCTTACTGACACTCAATCTCTCAAAATGTGAGTTTGGTAAAGGTACCATTCTCTCCCTTGGTCAACAAGTTGGTGGAGGTCAGGTGCGTCCTGTAGATGCTAAAGTCAAAGCCATCTCTGACTTTCCTGTTCCTTCTAACAGAAGGGAGCTCCGTCAATTCCTGGGGATGGCCGGGTTCTGTCGTCGCTTTTGTAAGAATTTTCCGATGGTAGCGGCCCCTTTAACTGCTTTGACCAGTCCTTCTAGACCTTTTACATGGTCTGAGGAGTGCCAGCATGCGTTTCAGAATCTGAAAGGATTGCTTTCTTGTTCTCCTGTTCTTTCTGCCCCAAATGTCAACCTGCCATTTAAACTTGAGGTAGATGCCAGTGCAGTTGGGGTAGGAGCTGTCCTGCTGCAGGAAGATAAAGATGGCATAGATCATCCTGTAGGTTACTTCTCAAGGAAGTTCAACCTTCATCAAAGTAGGTATTCTACTATTGAAAAAGAAACGCTTGCATTGCTTTTGACATTGCAGCATTATGAGGTTTATCTTGGCTTGAATGTGGAGCCCGTAAGTCTTCACAGACCATAACCCACTTGTCTTCCTTTGTAGGATGTACAATCAAAATCAGCGACTTATGCGGTGGGCTTTAATCATTCAGGAGTACAACCTCAAGATCTGCCATAAAAAAGGGTCGGAAAATGTTTTGGCCAATGCTCTGTCACGTATGTTTTGACCTTGCGATTTTAATTTTAGGTATACCAAACATCTTGTTTGGAGTTATAAGGGTGGGGGTGTTACATCTCTGCTGGACTGTGTGTTTTTCTCCCCCCTTGTGTCTCCTGTCTCTCACAAGTTCAGAGTGCAGGGTGATGCCAATTTGCCTTGGTTGGCTTGAGGGAGCTGATCAGGCAGCTCTTCATAAACTGCTCACCTGTAGGGCAGGGGGTGTGGCTTCACCTGGCTGGCTTTTTGGCACATGCTTTGTTCTCCAGCATTGTTTCAAGGTTTGTGGTGGGAGTTTGTGGGCTAGGTAAGTTTGGGGTANTATACATTTCCATCATGTAGTTTTTTCTCTGTTATACACACTAGGGTAAGTAGGTTGGTGCCACCCATGTAATGTTTTTGGCTTGTTTTGTTAGTCTAGAATAGCAGAGCTTTCTTTTCCTTTATTTGTTCTGGCTTAGTTTAGGTGACAGTTAGGCTGTGTTTTGTTTTATTTATTTCTTTTAAATTTGGCACAACCTAACTGCCCCTTTCCCCCCCACAGGCTGTTCAACCCTTTTGGGGTCTGTTTTTTTTTTTGAAAAGAGAAAAATAAATCCCATTGTACCACACTTACAAAGACTGACATTTTATTATGGTTGTCCTGCGTGTTCTCCCTCCTTCAACTTGAGGGGCGCCGTAACACTGTGATGACTGAAATATTAACCTCTGGTCGTCTCTCAATGAACCTCTGGGAAGTTCCTTCAAGACTCGTAAAACTATTTCAGGTGACCACCTCATGAAGCTTATGGAGAGAATGCCAAGAGAGCAAAGCAGTCGTCAAAGCAAAGGGTGGCTACATTAAAGAATGTAAAATATTATTTATTTTACACTTTTTGTTTACTATATAATTCCATTTGTGTTCATTAATAGTTTTGTTGCCTTTGGTGAGAATTTACAATGTAAATAGTTATGAAAATAAAGAGACGCATTAAGTGAGAAAGTGTATCTACAACCTTTGACCGGTAGTGTACATCACTGGATTGGACTATTAGCCGCTATAAATAGTGACGTCCGCATACAGGTGTTACCGCTATGCATTGAGTCATGTCAACAAAACCAGGCTATTCTGATTTGAGATGAGCATGCATCTGTCAGAAAAACGATCATAGCACCCTTATATGATTTTTATAAAATATAGCTCAAATTAAAGCTGAGAAAATATATATGATACACAGAAATATGTCCTCTCCTTAAATATAAACCAATAAGCAGTGTGGAAACTGTGCATTATGGTGTTGACTGGTGCTCAATCTGCAAAGTTGTGATTATTGTTTTCACAGTTTATTGGTTTCTGGCATTGATGCTGGAATTTCTAAACTGATTTATTAAAAGAGGGTTCATGTGACTCCTGCCACCTAGGCCTAAGAGCAGACTGGCCAACGGGAGGACCGGGACATTTCCCTGTTGCGCTGGCACGCTCAGATGTCACCAAGGGGCAGGATCAAAGCCTCAGTTTGGGTTGCGTTTGATTTTTTTTTAAATAAACAATCAATGCCAAATGTGCGGCTCACCCGGGTATCTGACTCGCTGAAGCTCCCAGACTGAAGAAAGACACCCACTCGCACCCTTTGTTTCTTTTTCTGAGGTTTATTGTCACATCAGTACAGAGAGACAGCTAAAGAGGAATGGAGAGGGAGAGGATAAAAAAAAAAAAATACACTTGCTGCCAATGCACCAAAGTGCTGTAAATTATTATTTGTTTGTAAGGGAGCAGGTAAGACATAAAAACTATTGGCGAATAGTGAAAACCCTAGCATAGCCTATCCAGCAGAAGTAGCTTAATAAAAAAAATGTTAGGTCCCCTTTGAGGAACCTAACAAACTTAATTAAACCAACATTGAGTTTTTACAAGGGATATTGCAAATTTTAGAATGCGGTTGATAAACAGAATATGACAAAATGTTTGTTTAATGTTAAAATGTCCAGGAATTCAGATTCTGTGTACCCTTTATAAACTTTATAAAAGTTATGTAACTACTGGAGGAAATTAAAACAGCAAAGCTAGCATCAACCTGAAAATTAATTACTTTTTTTTTTTTATGTAAAAGTTTAGTTTTGAATTTCAATTAAATTTACCTTTGGTTTTTTGATAACTCCTCAACAGCGCTATAGACTCATGATAAAGCACATTATTAAGGACTGTAGAAAAATGTACTAGTATCCATTATAAATGATGCTGAGTATATACAGTGAATAGCTCAGGAGATACAAACATAAATATTCATATAGCTTATTTTTAAAACCTAATTTTTACACAAATAAAGGAAATAGTTCTACCAAAGTAAAAAGCTATGTTTCCAGATAGTCCCCAGTTCTATTGGTTTTACCATCTTTTGTAGAATCAGCAGGTAGAAGTCAAAAATGGGAAGTGAAAGTTCTATATTATTTCTCCTTTATTTCCACACATTTAACAAAAAAGGAAAACTAGGAGCCAGACATATAAGGGAGATTACCCTTTATTTTGAATTAAAATAAATTATTTTATTATTTGCTGGTTAATTACTGGTTTTTCTTCACGTTTTTGGAAAAAGCTGTTAGACTAGGATTCATAAATAAGCCAATATTTAAATTATGGTTTGTTATAAATCAATATAACAACTTTAATTAAAGCTCCAAGCAGCATTGGGTGGCCCTCGTCGCTTAGTGTCGCTTGGCCTGTGAGTCACGCCTCCCACTGGCTAGCCTGTCGCCAAATTCCACACATCGCCACTAGTGAGTATCATAAGCAAGTCTTCCCAATATATTTGGTGATGCTAAGTTCTGCTCCAACTAGAAGCCTTCAAAATTTTGTCAAAATCTGAGCTGCCTGATGGAAGCTGTTGTCACTTTCCGTTTGGTGGGGAAGGGTTAATGAAGACCTTCTGTAGTGTTTTGAAAATATCATGAAATTATTATGTTATTAGACAAAGTTCAAAACTTAACTGACAGCCATTCAACCCAGAAACCTGTGACTTTCTTCTCAGCGGGCGTGGCTAAAGTAATCTCAACAACTGACCACACCATTTCTTTGACCAGTCATCCATGACGAAGCACACAAAATTTGGTACAGATCCAATTATGCATTAGGGAGGTATAACCGGTTGAAATATTCTAGGGGGTGCAGTTGAGTCAATCCAATTGAGCTGTTTGTTGGCTGACAAAGATCATTCATATCCAGTTTGGAGCAATCTATCAAGGGAACATGCGAACATGGAACTTCCTGTTGTAAGTTGGCAGGGGTAAAGTGATGCCAGCAAATGCACCTGTGAATATGTGGAGAGTTAGTCTGTGATAAGACAGAGAAAGTTTGGTTCAGCTGTCACCTGGTTTGTGGAAGTTATTAGACATGTATCTGTCATGGCGAGAAGTGTTGAGGCTTGGCCCCACCCACCTGCATCAATGTAGCCTAAAAGCCTAACCTATTGAGCAGGTTGTAGGTTGAGAAAGATCATTCATATCCTGGTTAGAGCAAATCGGACCATGCATGTGTGATTTATAGCCAACCGTATGCAAATGGCGAGATATTGAAATTTGCCACACAGCCACACCCACATGATTTGCTGCAGCAAAAAGGTATCAATAATTTAATGCCTTGAGATTATACTAAGTCATTTTGAAGTCTCTAGATCCAATGATATTGAAGTAGTTTGCTCAGATACGAGGTGTGTAAAGGAGAGAAAATGGAGACTTTGATCCATAAGGGCTGACTTCCTGTGGGGTTTGGACCATGGTACCTTTTTTGTAGGTTCTGAGAAGATGCATATGTGTAATGAATTTCATAATCCTCTTAAAGCATGGCTTGGGGCAGATTTTTTTAAATGTTCTAGGGGTTGCCGTGGAGGAATTAGACCACGCCCACCAAATATTTTACTGGATATTGTATGGGGGACTTGACTAAGGTTGATCATATTGAACTTGGTGCAAACCCGTTGATATATGTGGAAACGAGCCAAACGTATGATCACGCCGGCATGGCCACACCTTCCAGCGAAAACTCTGTGTTACAAACAATGTGAAACCAACTTGAAATCTGTCTTATGATACAATTTCAAGTTGATTAGGTTAAGAGGGTTAGAAAATGACTTTTCTAAGTCAAAAAGTGACTTCCTTTTCTCAGAGGCTGGAGCTTTGATGATGTCAGCATTTGACCACATATGGAGAAATTTCACTCCAGGGGTGAAAGTAGTTTTAATTCTCCATGCGTCTTTCCTCCATCCAATCAGCGTCAAATCCGCATGTCTCTCCATCCAATGACCCTCTGATCCTCCACTTTTAAGGACCTTCGGCCATGGATCTCCTCACTCGTCAGCTGAGCTCATCCCTCCTCCATCCCACCTCCACCATCTTCCTTCCCATCTCCTCCAGTCTTCCTCACTTACCCTGGCCTCCAACCCACAACCAGTTTTGGGTCCCGGGGGAAAGACATCTTTAATTCTAAGCCTAAAATGTACATCTAAGCTCACACCATTCTCAGCATTCATGTCTTCCACTGGGGTCTGAGTGCCAAAGTAATAATCATGTAATCATGTATTAATAAACTTTTCTAATTGCCGTCTTTGTGCTCTTTGTGAGTCTTTTCTGTTTGAAATGACTGTCGGGCACTCGAAGACGATCAATTGTACCAAGTTTGGTCTCATTGATCCTTTCTTTTCAAAGTTGAAGCTGTTTGGATTATTTTGATGAGTAGATAAAGTTTATGGTCTGGCCACGGCCCTAAAAATGTTAAAAAACTCAGAATCTTGATTACTTTTAATCCCCGATGCCTTAAAGGCCACACTGACCAAATATGATGTCGATAGCTCAAAATCCCCAGGAGGAGTTCGTTAAAGTTCGATATGTATGAAAAGTAAAAAAATGCCCAAAAATGACCCTTTGACTCAAAATGGTTGACTTCCTGTTGGATTTAGGACATATGCACAATAGACTAAATTCTTGATTTGAATAGATCTACCTGTGTACCAAATTTCAAATCTGTATGACTTACCAGTTAGCCTATGTCACTTTAGGGGGCACTGTAGAGCAGTTTGACCAGGCCCATTTTTAATTCCATTAAAACCCTTTTTTTTTTACAACGTTTGGTGAGTTTTTATATGTGTTTAGGCCCCCAAAAGCTGCTTAAAGGGCAGAGATTTTAAATAAAAATAAATCTTGCGATTACAATAGGCCTTCGTAGCACTTTTGCTGCTTGGTTGTAATTATAATGTTTACAGAGACATTAGAAATATCAAGTAAACATGGAGGCAAATTGCAATAGATAACATATAACAGATGTACAGGAGACTATTTACCCTCAATAAATAAAGACAATCTTATCATGAAAAGAACATTTATGTTTAGCACCAAATGCTTCATGTGTCGACAGAAGGCGAACAGCACAATGTGCCCTGAATGAAATAAAAAAAACCTCACAAATCATTTTAAAAGATGGGGGAAAAAAAGCTTTAAGCTTTTTGTTTTTCTTAATTCCCCCTTGCAATAAAAGCAGCAGAGGCAAGCTCAAGGATGATATTAAGCACATAAGTATGTCAGTGTAATGCCAATTTATTTCATCAATGGTATTCATAAGGCATTTAAGTCAATGACACATGGCGAGCAACAGTATAAAACAAAGAATCCTCGTTAAAATAAATGCATGCCCCTTTCATCGTGTGCTGCATAATTTAGTTGGAAAGAATCCCTAAGAAAGTCATCAGTGCTTGCTGGCACCATGTAAAGCAGTTTTGTTGATCACACAAATCCCTCTCATTTGTGTCCCTCTGTAAATTCACACTCACAGTATATTAAGTCAGAACAGTGAAAAAGTATGTTTCAATGACTGTGTGATGGTTAGCAATTGGGAAGAAAAAACATAATCTAGAAGAGGTAGTAATGTACATTTATATGGCTAAATGTAGGTCTGTACTGTAAATATGTTACATTCAGTACCTTCATGTCTTTCTAAAACCTTTAACAAATTAGCATTTTTTTTTTTTGAGTTACATTTGACGGGTAAAGATATTTTCTTTCTGTTTTCATACATCAAAATCTTATTTGGCTAATTATATAAAAATCAAATCATAAATTAGGTTTTGACGTTAAAGGTAAAAACACATAATTAGCAATAACCACTAACATCTATGGATGTGTTATTCCATAGATATAGTTAAAGTCACACTTCAATCATAGTTAGCCTTAGACTTAATTAGTAAGAGAACTGTGGGATCAACAATACTTTAAAATTCTGTTGCCAAGAAACATGTATTTCTTGACAGTGCAAAACTTTAATAAAGTATTTAAACACACCTAAAACAACAGTGAACATATTTCATTGAACTCAAACTGAGCCAGTTTTTGTTAGGAGTTCCTTCCTTTATTTTACGTGAAAAGTAAATATTGAAAACGAGTTAATGAGCCCTGGTTATCAGTAAATGGTAGTATTTTGTTAACAAGAGAACTTTATTTTAATGTTTTATGCTGCCTTGAAGCTTATTTATGACCACCTGAATACTGTTTTGGAGTTGTTTTCTTTGTGCAAAGTTTCTGTTTTAACAGCACACTTTAGAATTAGAATCACCAAGCCTTAAATAAGAGAGAGACACACAGATTCTTCTGTATTAATTATTGCACTGTTTTGTATTAAATGTGTGTTATTTTATGGCCTGTCATAGAATAACGAGGAGCACCTTATACATCACACGGTTACAGGTCGGTCTTCTCCAGGGGTGAAAGTAGTTTTAAATTCTTGCCGGTACTTAGGGGCGGATATATTGTGTGTGTGTGTTAGTTGTTACTCTCATCTGTGGCCCCTCGAGATCTCTCAGCAAAGTCCAAACTCAAACTAATTAAAATGTATCAATATTTTACTTTACTCTAGGCTGTCTGTATAAGGCAGAAATTAGAATCACTTGACAATGTAGAATATATAAATATAATAAACACAAACACTACTCTTAAATATATATGCGAAGATTTATTGAAGCCATATAGCTCTGATATAACACCATTCTGGTCCAAAAACCTTCACCTAACTAACAAGCACTATACTACACAAGGCAGATAAAAATGACTACCTAACAATAATAAAAGAAAATATATGCGCATTGAGTGTCTATGAAGATCAAACCAGCAGTTTTATGGGCAAAATGTGCAATTTGGGTTAACTTATGCCCCTTTTCCACTGGCTCGTTTTTGCCGGCGCGGCTTTGCACCACTCGGTTTCGCTCTACTCAGTACGGTAACTGTTGTGTTTCCACTGACCCGCTGAAGCTATGGCGACTGAAGCCCCGCCTCCATCCATGAGTGTAGAGCGCTGTGCGGCTATTAACATTTCTGTGTTACACTGTCACATTAAAGTAATCTGTGTGAAATGATAAAAAATAAATAAAAAACAAAAACATAAATAAACTAAATACTAATAACGTTTGAATTAATGTATATGCAAAAATGTCTTATTTATGTTTTTAATGTCTAAAATGATCCACTGGGATAATTATCTGGACCACAGCCCAGCCAGAACTTATAGAATAAGGCTCAGGGGTTCTGATGTTAGGGGGTGTCGCAGGAGAAGCAGAGAGGAGATGCTGCTGTCTGGATGGTGGAGGTCCAAAGTTTGCCTAAAGAAGTTACAATTTTGGGCTTTATGAGAAAGTTTTTGTCTCAGCTATGGCAATAACGAGGACAAGGACTTAAAAGCACAAAACCACAGACTTTTGATCTTCGAAGTTAGTTTTAGGTTGGATATTCGTGCTCTGCAGATTCACCGGGCTTGTCCTCTCGTTTGGTCCGATGCAAGCAGTCTGATTACGGGCAGCTGCTCTCTGCCTGCTCCCTCCACCATCAGACGCTTGTCACTAAAGGACCATAAATAAATTTCCGAACCAAACACGTTGTTTCATGGTGGCTTTGTTTTGTGTGTTTTGTGTGTTTGTGGCTCTGAACAGCTGATTTTATGTGTGATTAGAAGTTTTAGGATGTTATTACATACAGCGCTCTGCCTGTGTGCAATTCAGAAAGGTGATTTGTCCTTTTTCTTTTCTGTCAGCCTTCAGCCATGGTTTATGACCCGTAAATGGCAAAATTACATGTTTGACCTGCTCCGGCCACTGTGGTCTTTAATATCATTGTAGTTGCTCTTGAGTTTTACTAACGTTTCCCTGCACTGCCACAACCAAAACCTTCTCATTTCTCCTCCTTCCACGGCCAATCAGTGAAAAGCAGTCTGGTCACGTCACATGTAGTCCCTACTCAGCCCCAGGCATACCTGCTCTGGAGCAGGGACCAAAAAAGTAGGTACCGGTACGGAAACACTGTAATGGAAACGCTCGCAAAGCGAGTCGAGTGGAGTCGGGCAGGGCCAAATCGAACCAGCGGAAAGGGGGCATTAGACAGAGGAGCCCTCCTGGTGTACTGATGTCTCGATTACGGTGATCAGCTGGTAAAACGGTGGGGCCCTACCCTTTGCCTCTAGCAGCTGATTGCCCCAAATCTCGAACAAAGGATCATAAAACTCTGAGGCGGGAACTCTGGAAAAACTCCAGTAATAAAACCGGGACAAAGCAGTGGTCAGGCCATGAGATTCAGACCGCAGCTGCTTTGAATGGAAAAACTTTAAAAGTCGAACTTCTAACAAAAACATACACATGCACCTCACTGATCGCGTCCACGCTCCGCGATTCAGCCGCACGGCAAATCAAAACAGCTCAGCATAAAACACTTTAATCAGTATTGCATGCAACAAGTTGATACCTTGGATTAACTACTGGTGATTCTAAATCAAATCAAACTATGGCTCATCCTGCCAAGACCTCTAAATACACCTATCCGATTTATTATAAAAAAAAGAACGAAATTACTTTGACATGGATTTCTTCTCTTCACCGGTTGAGGATTGGTCAGGTCTGAAGAAAAACGAGGAGGATGGGGCGGGGGATCACGCGTCCTTAATCACCTCAAGAAAAAAAAACGGTAAACTTCTCATCCGTCCAAAATGGGGAAAATATAAACCGTTTAGTCAACTGAATCACAAGGGGAAACTCATCTCCTTAGAAATAAAACCTCTGTGGGTTGTGACCTTCACCAGGTGTCAGCGGGGTCTTTAATCAGAATAGGAATCTTCATTAATTCCGGGAATGGCTGTGTGGAGGAAAAGTTCGCCTGCGAGCTGTTGTCTCTCCAGATATGCATTGCCCCGTGAGACACGCTGGAAATGACAGCGAAAGTTTATTTTCCCCGTGTTTTATAATCCCAAGTGAACTCAGCTGCGACGTCTGTTGAGCTGCGCATGAATTGCGCAGCCTAGTCGGCCTGTCCGACCAAAATGAATGACCCCAATACTGCATTAAATTGCCACATATAGGCCTTGTATTTTGAATGATTTTTTTTTTTTCTTTCTTTGGATGAAAAAAAATCTAGAAATGAAGAACATTTCTATGGGGACAAGACCTAAAACACAGAAGTTTATGTATAGCTAACAATCAGTCAATTGTAAATTGCATGCATAAAAGAAACCTGTAGCGAGAGAACCAAAACTAGCTTTAGGCCTATAGTCCTAAGTCTGACCCCTACTGAAAAGCTTCCATCTATTTTGAAATATGACATAAACAAAATTATATATTAATAGTGTGTAGCAATCTTAGTGATATGTGTCGCAGTACAGTGTGACAGTGGCTAGCCTTTCATCAAATGTGTGAAAACAGTCTGAAAAAAAATTGGTCTAACCTTAACCTTTTATGAATGGGACTAAATCAGAAAAGTCAGAAACTATGCCAAACTTTGCATGGAAGTCTGCAGACAAGTCTTTTACTCCACAGCATTCTTCCTCTTTGTAAATGTTTTTTTTTAGCCATTTGCCTTCAGTGGCAGTTTTGTCAGGCACAGGAAGTGGTACGCTGAATATCGCACAATCATGTAGGGTCATGTAAATAATTTGATATATATATATATATACATATATGTATATATATA